>APFE031051577.1:4569-50517 GCA_000404065.3 Pinus taeda | reverse complement strand
GCATGTTAGGTCCCTATAATACTAGTGATTACCCCATTACTATTGTAGTTGTATCCCTTATTAATATTGTTGTGCCCTTATTGTCCCCATATTTTTATTACCGTGCCTCATAGAATCCCTCTATTGTTATTTTTGTGGCTTTATATTATTATTGTTAGGTCGGCTGGGTTATATTGTGACTTCTTAGACTCTTATATATAGAAAGGAGGTTTTGTCATTTGAATCATCCAAGAATTGTTCATCTGTGTAACGTGAAGGAGGTTGCCCCCTCGAAGAGGCTAAATTCTAAGGCGTTGATCTCTCTTTTTGTGAGTTGGTTTCATAACAATTTCTGTGTTGATCTTCAAGTGTGTGTTGGTGGTCATGTGCATCAACTTGTTGAAGTACATGTTTAGCCCTAGTTGGACTTGCTTCTTGTCTTTGCCTTGGTAAGTGTGTTGAATACATTGGATTGCATGTGTGCGCTCAACAACATGCATGCTATTGAATCCCTTGCATGCGATCAACAACAATGCTCACAATGTATGCTCTGTGTTAGTTGTTGGGATGGATCCTTAACTTGTACAGATGCAGTTTCATTCATCAGTGCATGTTACGACCATTATTGTTCCTATTCCTGTTGCAAGTCATTCGTCTGTCTGTGTAGCTTCATGTTCTTCTTGAGTTGTTGCTTCAGCACATGCAACTCCTTCTTTGTTCCATCTTCTCCCTTCACGCGATCTTCATTTCGCATCATAACTTCATAGCCAGAGTCTCCAAAGTTTCTTTCATCATCAATGGACCCGCTTGAGCTTGCAACCTTGTTTCGCCTCCGTGTTGTCAACAACCCTCCTTTTACATTCGTTGCATTTGGTATGTTGTCTTCAGCTGTTATTCGTGATGTTGCTTGTTGTGATGTTGCTGTTGTCATATCTCGGTGTCCTTGTCTATGAACAACTTGATGTCTTCGTGGGTAGGCAAGTCCATGGACACTTGATCGACTGCACCCCCAAGTGTGCTCTGAACGGTGTCTTCAGCTTTTCTCTCCTGGAAATCGTTGTACTTGTACTACTGAGAGGCAGATGAACACCTAGGATACCTGCAGACATGACAACACTCATGGCAAGCAATATGTCAGTCGAAAACCAAAATGAACATGAGAACTAACTTGCAACATACCTGGGTGCATGATCATGAAGGTTGCACAATTTCAGTCGGGAGGTCGGGAAACCGACTGCCAAGACTGCACAAGGCACAGTCTGGGTTGTTGGGAGACTGGCTGACTGTTGTAACTGTGCAATGCATAGTTCAATCTGGTTGCTGACTGCTGGGATTGCGCAATGCGCAATTCCAGCTAGGAAGGACTACTGGCCTAGGGACAAATTTGTGCAATTTCTTGGGCCAAGCAGCCACTATCCTCTAAAAATGCACAAAACAGTCTTGAAGGCCAATGTTGGGCAAGAAGGCGCAAATCTGGAGAGGAAGGTGAGCCTTCCTTCCCCAGATTGCGCAATGCAGCCTTGGTGAAGGCAGAGTCCGGGCCAAGGTTGGCCTAACTCGCCGATAGGCAACTGAAAGCAACTAAGACAATAAATGCATGGCGACACTAAGTGATAGTAGAAGTGATTGACACTACATTCAAAACATGAATGAAAGATTCAGCAAACAAATCAACATGCATGTGGGTGAGGCAGTTCGCCGGTTGAGCGAACATCTGTGCAAAACAATTTCATGCATGTGACAACAGTGAGATAGCAACCAAAACTGAAACAAAGCTAGGAAAATCTAGTATATATGTAAATGATAGCAAGCATTCAAAGAAATCAAGAAAGCAATACTCCCCCAAGCGAAAACACAAAAAGTGACAAAAATGCAACACAAGGCATAGGAAGTGGGCTTACCCAAAAACAGCTAAGTTAAATGTGCCGACTGCTCCTAGATGTGATGTGGGATGTCAAAGCCGCAAGTTTGATGTGAGGAATGAGCTCTGCAATGTCCGGTTGATGAGTTTTGATAACATCGAGGTTGTGACGCGCATGCCATGAATCTAGGGGAAGTGACACTTGGTGGGAGGTTTCGGAATTGCTCCTTGCATGTGACCTCCAACTGCTAAACATAGATCCATAAAACAAGGGATGCCTTTGCATGCTACCTTGGGAGAAGCAGCCCATGCATGCAAGTTTTTTTTTCTCAGTCTCGAAAGGAAGCGGTCAACTTAGCTACACATGCAAGAGACTGCTTAATTACTGGAGAAAAATGCGCATTTCTAGCTGGGAGCTCGGTTGGCTACCTAGGATATTTGCACAATTTCTGGGAAGAGCAGCTGACTGTTGCCCAAATTTATGCAAATTCTGGGTTGAGCAGGTTTGCTGGGGAAATTTGGGCAAATCCTGCTCGGAGTGTTGGCAGGTAGGATTGCAAAATCCTGGAGCCCAACAAGTTGCCAGAGAGGATTGCATAATTTCTGGAGGGAAGCCTGGTTTCCCTCTAGAAATGCACAATTTTCAAGGGGAAGGGAAGCTGCTTAGCCTGCAGCTAAACCAAGTCCAGGTGAACAGCCTGTGAGGGGAATGGATCAAGTTGTGATCAACAGGTTGCCTTTGTACAAGAAAGACATTGAAGCTTGTGAACTTGACAAAGCAAGGTAAGTTGTTGTGAAGGTTGGAAGGGAGGCTCCAAAACAAGGCTAAGGAAAATTTTTGGAGGGTGGTTGTAGCCACTACAACACTTGGACACACTGGTATAACTCCAGCTCTCTAAAAGGACCTTGTTCGTGAAAAGCAAGTCTAACACCTCTGGAAGTATTGTTTAGTTTTTAGCTCATCTTGGTTTCACACTAACTTGATTGTAAGATGTAGCATCTGCCAAAACCTTGGTCAATTGACACACATTCCAAGCCAAGGCGACACAATTGTTTCGATTGGGGTTGAGGGGTATATAGGTGCATAAGAAGTATAGTCGTCATAGTCTTAGTTTCATCTCTGGTGTTGCTCCACTGCCAACAGGCCTGGACAACACCTCGGTGGAGTCACATAGGAACACAAGCATGGCTCCGCTACCAGCAGCCTGGTTAGTACCCTAGCAGAGTTATTCACATCACCTCCCTACACAAGAAGCCTTTCTCTTCTTTCACCTTATTCATTTTTCATTTTGAATTTTTGACTTTTCATTTTTTTTCATTTTTCACTATGCATAACACTTATTCATTTCAGAGGTGGAAGAGGGATCTCGACTTATTGAGAGTAGAAGAGGTTGTTCCAGCAAAGAAGTAATTTATTGTATCTCTGACGTGCCTATTAAGGTTATCCCCCTTACCTTACTCTACTTGACTGAGTTGACAAGGGTTAACCCAAAAACAATCGACTAGAGAAGGTGACACTAGTTAGCACGCCCAACTCCCAGCCAAAAATGTGCATTTTTCTTTAGCAGTCAAGCAGTCTCTTGCATGTGCAGCTAAGTTGACTGGTTCCCTCCAGGATTGAGCAAAACAGAATTGCATGCATGGGCTACTTCTCTAAGGCAGCATGCAAAGGCATCCCTTGTTTCAGGGATCTATGTTTAGCAGTTGGAGGTCACATGCAAGGAGCACTTCCGAAACCTCCCACCAATGCTTCCCCTAGATTCGTGGCATGCACGTCACAACCTCGATGTTATCAAAACTCATCAACCAAATGCTACAGAGCTCATTCCTCACATCAACCTTGTAGCTCTGACATCCCACATCACATCTAGGAGTAGTCGGCACATTCAACTCAATTGTTTTTGGGTAAGCCCGCTTCCCATGCCTTGTGCTACATTTCTGTCACATTTTGTGTTTTCGCTTGTGGGAGTATTATTTGCTTGATTTCTTTGAGTGCAACCAACCCAACTCTCCTGGACAAATCTCCTGGGCTGACTGCTACCTAGATTTGGGCAAATTATGGACTGAGCAGCCTTGCTAGGAAATTTGCACAATTTCTACTGGGAGTGTTGGCAGGCAGGATTGCGTAATCCTAGAGCCCAATAAGCTACTAGAGAGGATTGCACAATTTTTGGAGGGAAGGTTGGTTACCCTCCAGAAATGCATAATTTTCAAAGGGAAGCTGCTCAACCTGCAATTGGACCAAGTCTAGGTGAACAACCTGTGAGGGGAACAGATCAAGTTGTGACCGACATGCTGCCTTTGTGCAAGAAAGACACTGAACTTGTGAACTTGATGAAGCAAGGTAAGGTACTGTGAAGGTTGGAAGGGAGGCTCCAAAATGAGGCTAAGGCAAGATTTTGGAGGGTGGTTGTAGCTGCTACAACAGATAATTAGAGTTTTATTGGAGCCCTCTTAGAGGGTGTGGCATACTTGGATTCATGAAGCAAGAAGGCAAAGGAAAAGCAGGAAATCACAAGAAGGCATTGTCATCAACAACTACATAAGATTTGCTTGCAGGTACCAAGTTGCATGTATGATTTCTTCACTAGTTTTTGCATGCATGACACATGCATGTGGTTTCTTGGTTATGGTCTGTCATTGGCATGGAGGATGGATGGGATTGACAGTGGATTGCCTCGCCTTGCCATTTCTTGGATAGCCATGGTAATTGTGGATTTACTTTCATTACTTTGTTTTGGTTGGTTCTCATGTTTCCATGGCTTGGGTTGAGTTACTAGTCTTGGAATCCATGGTTGAAAAAACGCTATAGAAGCCCTGTAACAGCTTGGGTTGAGTTACTAGTCCTGGAAGCCCTGGTTGGACAAAAGCTCTAGAAGCCCTTAGTGGGTTGAGTTACTAGCCCTGGAAGCCCTGGTTGGACAAATGCTCTGGAAGCCCTTGGTGGGTTGAGTTACTAGCCCTGGAAGCCTTGGTTGGACAAACGCTCTGGAAGCCCTGTATAAGCTATGGGTTGAGTTACTAGTTTTGGAAGTCTTGGTTGGACAAACGCTCTGGAAGCCCTAGAAGACTTGGATGGGGAACAATCTGATGATGGTTTTGGTGATGTCTGACCATGAGGTGGAATCACTATTTGATGGGTTGAGGTGGATGGTCTCTAAAAGCCTTGTATGAGTTTTGATTGATGTGTTCTATGAGATCCCATATTCATGCTCGGAATATGGCACGGGGGTGAATGACTGAAGAGAGATTTGGCTCAGCCATTCTACAGTCAGGTGGAATGTGGTAGTCCCATCTCTGATTGGTTCATTGCATTCATTAATGAGAAATCCATTCCCTTGATTTTCATGTGTAAAGGTACTGATGTATTTATGGATTTGATGGCTAATATGTTTATTTTATTTCTGTTTCTATTATGCTGGTTATATGCACATTTCATGACATCATCTATGTATGGCTCTCAGCATGTTTTTACTTGTATATGAATGGATAATGTGTTTATGAGTTAATGGATGATAATGCAGCAAATGGCATGAGGGAACAATGGTTCATAGCAATTCTCAGATAAGTATGAGATCCCTACACTTAATTCTGTTATTTACACATGTAGCTTAGATGTTGATGATATGTTTGACGAAATGCCTATCATGGATATCAGGGGTCTAGTGATGATCTTGTTCATATTATTGCTTTTGCATCATTGTTTCCTTGCATCTTTACTAATTCTAAGTGATCATTCCATTATGGGTAGTGTCTCGGGCTCTGGTCCGAAAAAGGTGTCTCAAATCCCGGAATGCTAGCATTATTTCTAAGACTAACTCGCTTGGGCAGTGTCTAGGAAGCACTATAAATCACCTGGGCAATGTCTAGGGAGTGTTAGTCCTTAAACTAACTCGCCCCGATAGTGTCTAGGGAGTGTTACCCTACCCTTAAGTCTCTCAAAAAATCGTGGGACCCAGGGATAGGCAATCTAAGTGGCTAACTTGTCTCCTGAAGGTCATTTGGATGAACTTGGATGACTGTATGTAATGTTCCATCAATTCCATTTCCTTAAATTCACCAGGGAGGTTGAATCTTATCATAGTGGCCTCTCATTGCATGTTTACCCCGGCTAGCTAGTTGCTTGTGTAGATGTGGGAGTTGCTTGTGTAGATGTGGGAGGAGGTGTTACACTCGACCTCCACTTCCCATTATTGTTCTCACTAATTGTGAGAGTCCTGCCCCTATGTCCAATAGTGGTCCCTTTTTTTCCGTAATTTTGTTCCACTACTGTTATTGCCACCATTGGTGGTTATGTGGTTGTATGTTCTCTGTAGCCTCCTCCTAATATCGGTCATGGTGTTTCTTCTTATGTTTGGTAGTGTAGCCCATACTTTTCCATTTAATTTTTTGTCCTTTTACTTGTAGTTGTTGGCCAACAGGAACATGCCACGTCCTTTTTCTTCAACTACATTCAATAATACAATCACTGCGATTAATGCCACCAATTATCCCATTATTGATATTAATAATCACATGTCTAACTTCCCAAGCAACCTCCTCCCCAAGATCTAAAATATGTGTCCCATATCTCAGCCTTTTTAAAGTATATTAAATATTTACAATGAAGGGGAATTGGATCGCAGTTGTCATAATCCAGTCCCCCTTGCAGGAACATTGTCCTCAATGTTCTAGTCTTGAACATAGTGCAAAACATGCTTATTCCTAGCATAAATCATTGGTGGATTTATGATGCAGCTCAATTACAATTACATTTTACATAAATACAGTTTATTTTCTTAATAATTAATTAGACATGATTTTTTTTTCAATCGACCACTATCGGTGGCTCCTTTGTAGTTTCTTGGTTCTTGTTGCACCCAATTTCAGTTTGCTCACTTGTCGTTTTCCTAGAGTGTTGCTCAACTCCATCGTCCAACACTATTTTAATTTTCTCTTGTGCTCTTGTTCCATTAGCGAAAAATTCCTAGCCCATTGCTTCCCCGAAGACCCCCAATTTTCTTATGATTCCAATCATCTATGCTCATGACCCTTTTCAAAAAAAAAAGTGGCATCCCCTTTACTTCCTAGTCCCTTGTGTGATCTGATCCCCCTTCCATGTAGTGGCTCAACTTCCAAGATTAGGCATCCCCTTCTCCTCTTCGTAGTCCCTCGGGTGATCCATTTCTTAGCAAGCCTTCCTTGCATCGAAAGGATTGCATATCCAAGGCAAGTCCTTGCTTCAAGAGTTCAAAGAAGTCATAAAAAGATTCATGGTAATTGTTGAGCACAATTGGGTGCTAGTGTCCCATAATGTCCATGTTCTTGAAATCTCTTATATGTATTTCTACATGTAGAAATTCCCATTGTAGATCACCTGGTAATGCAATATACTAAAGCAAAACACTTGATCTACTTCTACAAACAATTTAGTGGAAGCTTAATCGAACATGAGCAACATCAAGCATGAACATATATAACTGAGAATGAGAAGTAATCAACCATAACACAGAATATATATCATTGGGGAAAGCACCAGCCTAAAACCCAAACTCTGTATTATCATACAAGTGGAAATCTTGTTCAAGTTACAAAAAGAATCAGCTCTCAAGCTATCTTGCTCTCTTTGTAGTCAAACAATACTACTCACAGACTGAATAGACATAGTATATGTCTTCCTCAAGCCCTCCAAGCCTCCTATTTCTTTGTGTAGTTTTGATTGGGGTCCAATGATGTCACATATGTGAATTTGCCTCATCACACTCACTGTAACCTCAAGTCCAATTGCGCAATCCTCAAGGAATACTATTCCTTATGCATGCAAGGAATATTCACCAAGGAATATCCTAGCAACTGATAGTACACCGTCCCTCCATCTAATCTCAATTGGGTCTCTGACTGAACTGAGATGCATGAGTTATCCATGAGTGAATCTTTAGTTATCTGAAATACAATAGTTACATGCATGCAAACATTAACTAACTGAACTCTCATTAATTTAACAAACTGTTAAATTAATCTAATTGGACTTGACTTAGTTAACTTAGCCAACTAATTACAACTCATCCTTATCTCTTTAACTGATGGATAAATCCCTCAATCAAAGGAGAAACTGTTGCATGTCCTCAAATAGACTTCAAGTTTGATTTTCCTTAACTAATTAACTCAAGATGAATTAATTAATCAATTTACAAACTGTTGTTAATAAGAAGGGATCCCAAAATGCTAATTTTAGAAAAGCTATTTTTAGCACTTTCACTTTTCACCCATTGTAGCTAAGATATCCAATGGCTAAACTGCTATTTATAGCCTGACTATTTATAGCAATGCTATTTTTAGCATCTTCTATTTTTAGCAATTATTGTTGCAAATCTCAACACTCCCTCTCAACAAGAAAGGGATTATCAGTAACCCTGATCCTGTC
Organism: Pinus taeda; assembly: GCA_000404065.3. Classification (NCBI taxonomy): domain Eukaryota; kingdom Viridiplantae; phylum Streptophyta; class Pinopsida; order Pinales; family Pinaceae; genus Pinus; species Pinus taeda. Next base: position 42,274 of record APFE031051577.1, on the reverse strand, counting down.
TTTGTGGAACTCGAACTTGCATTTTGACAATGCCTTAGTCAAAATATTTGCATCCTGCTCCTCGGTCGAAACATACTACAACATCATGATCCTCTTGACCACATAGTCCCGTAGATGATGGTAACGAATATCTATATGCTTGGACCTATCATGAAACACTGGATTCTCAGAGAGTTTTATGCAACTCTGATTATCACAGTATATCACTATAGGATCCATCATCTGACCAAACAATCCCACTAGAATCTTCCGCATCTAAATGGCCTCATATGTTGCCTGACTAACAACCATGTATTTAACCTCTACTGAGCTAAGTGCAACTGATCTCTATTTCCTGCTATACCAAGAAACTGCAGTTGAACCAAGGCTGAATATTCCTCCAGAAGTTCTCTTCCGATCTGATGGACTACCAGCCCAATCCGCATCTATGAAGCCTTGCAACTTCACTCCCTCTGCCCGTCTCTACCATAATCTGTACTATGTAGTGCCTCTTAGATATCTCAGCACATGCTTCGTTGCCTTCCAAAACAGCTTGGTAGCCTGAACCATAGCTTGACTCAGTTGGTTCACCGCAAAGCATAAATCGGGTCGTGTGTTCACCAGATACATGAGTGAACCCACCAGCTGCCAATAAACAGTAGCAACTACTACCTCACCTGAAGTAGCATCCTCCTTCCTCCAGTTCCCAGTTAGAGGAGTCTGTATGGGTTTGTACTTCTCCGTGTGAAAGTGCCTGAGTATCTAATTGGCATACTTTCCTTGAGACACAAATACTTCCCCATCTTTCTGCCACACTTCCATGCCTAGAAAGTAGTGAATGAGGCCCATGTCCTTCATCTCAAACTCTCTTGCAAGGTCCTCCTTGCAAGATTTGATCAGCTGATCGTCACTTGTCAAAATCAGATCATTGAAATAAAGTACAACAATCAATGGCTTACCTTCTACCATGATGTGGTGAAGGTTTGCATCTGCTTCACTCTTGGTGAAGCCCAATTTGGTGAAATAGTTGTCGATCCTGGTATTCCAAGCATGGGGTGCTTGCTTCAACCCATATAGTGCTTGCTTGAGTTAGCAAACATGCGACTCACGATCAAAGGTCTCAAATCCTTCGCGCTGCTCAATGTATACCTCTTCCTCAATCTTCCCATTGAGGAACATCGTCTTCACATCCATCTAATGGATCTTCCAACCCATCTGAGCTGATAGAGCTAGCATCGATCTGATAGATGAGTACCTTGCTACGGGAGCAAAGGTCTCATCGTAGTCGATCCCCTCAACCTGTGAGAAACCTTGGGCAACAAACCTTGCCTTGTGTTTCTCAACACTGCCATCAGCTGCCTGCTTTACCTTGTAAAGCCATTGGGAACTAACCACTGACTTGTCCCCAAGTCTAGGGACAACATCCCACACACTGTTCCATATGATAGAATCATACTCTTCTACCATTTCATCGACCCAGACTGGTTGTTGCACTGCCTCCTGAAAAGAAGAAGGTTTGGTCGCTACACACTCCCCGACCAGGGCCATGTAGCCAGTGTATCTCTTGGGAGATCTCCTCTGTCTGCACTGGGAGGATGGCTGCCCCACATTCTCTCTCACATCTAGCATCAATCTGTTAGCTTCCCGCAAGCGTTTCCGCCCGTCTCTGGAAGACTCTCCAGAAGTGGTGGTCTCCACTACTGAATCCTCTGCATGTGGTTGATCCACATCATCAGGAGGCTTTTCCTCCTTTGGAACTAAAAGTTCCTCATCACCATGCAACTTGAGCTCCCTCTCAAGTGACACTCGCATGACTCTCTTCTCGTCAAACTTCAGATCCCTACACATTATGGTCCTCTGACTGGCAGGTAGAAACGCACGATAGTTGTGGGGTGTATCTGTGTACCCCACAAGTATCCCCAACTCAGCTATTGGGTCTAGCTTCTTCTGAGCATCTTTGGTCACAAGACAGAAAACTGGTGATCGAAAGATGTGAAAGTGACTCACATCTGGTCGCTTCCCCAAAAAAGCCTCCATAGGTGTCTTCATCCCCAAAATACAATGAGGACTTATGTTCTAAAGGTACACTGTTGTATTGCATGCCTCAGCCCACAAATGAAGTGGTAGCCTTTGGTCATGCAACATCGCTCGAGCTGCTCCCACAATAGGTTTGTGCTTCCTTTTAGCCACCCCATTTTGTTGCGGGTTATGAGGTGCTGTCAGTTCCCGTTTAATTCCTTTTGTAGCACAAAAGTCTTTAAACTTCTGGGAAACATACTCTCCACCATTGTCACTACGCAAGGCTTTTACTTTATTTCCAGATTCTTTCTCTGCCAAGGCTTTAAACTCACAAAACCTCAAGAAGGTTTGATCCTTCTTTTACATAAAGTAGATCCAACATCTACAAGAAAAATCATCAATAAAAATAACATAGTACCTTTGCTTAGCGGTGGAGGTTGTAGAGAATGGTACACATACATCTGAGTGAACTCACTTTAGGATTGCTCCAGCTCTACTATCCCGATCCTGAAAGGAAGCTTTTGCATACTTACCTAGGGTGCATCCTTTGTTTGCTCCAGTTTTCCCTTGGGTAAGCCAGTAGAAATTTGTTGCATGATCTTCAAGGCCCCATGATGCAAGTGGCCCAGTCTCCTATGCCACAACTCGCCAACATCTTGGCTTTGCACCACCTCTGCTTTGGAACTCAGTGTAGCACAGTCATCTACCTCCAACTTGTAGAGATTCTTTACTCAAATCCCAGTTTTCTTGGTCTGTCAGGTGCCGATATGCCTCAGGAAAACTTTTCCTTTACTAAAGACTACATCATAACCTTTATCTTCTAGCATAGCAACAGACACAAGATTCTTTTTCAAACCTGGTACATACTTAATAGCAGATAGTGTGAGAGGAGCACCATGCTCCCTCTGAAACACAATTGTACCTTCACCTGAGACATAGTACTTTCCATCATCGCCCATCTCGATCTGCATCTAGAGATCCTTCTCCTCCAATGTACTGAAAAGATTCTTGTCACCCGACATGTGGAAAGAAGCTCCACTGTCCAGGTACCAAACACATCCCACCATGGATGAAACCATGCGTGCGATAAGCGAGAAATCCAGCTCAAACTGTGAAGCTAGTGCATCACCATCAAATCCCTTTGAGGAACTCTTCTTGGATTTCTTCTGTGGACAATTCATAACATAATGGCCCACTTCATGACAGTGAAAGCATCACACCTTCGACTTGTCAACCTTCTTCCCACCATGAGAAGATTTGGATTGGGACACCTTCCCTTTCCCTTTCTTAGCTTTACTCGCTAAAGCTAGATTTTCTTCATCATCTTGTTTTGATGAAGATCCATCCCTGGTGCTTCGCCTTATCTCCTCTTGCATCAGATCCGACCAAAGTTGTTCCCAATCTGACAGTTTCTCTCTTCCATTAACTGAGTCTTGGTAGCTATGCTAGTTCTTAGGAAGACAGAGGAGTGCAAGACTCACCATGTCATCATCAGCAGTCACGATCCATATGCTTACAAGCCCATCCCTATAGGTGGTGAGCTTGTTCAGGAACGTAGAGATTGTGTCGCCCTTTTTTCACTTGATCTTTCAAAGTTTATCTTTCAGTTCCAGCTTCCTCTTATCGCTACTATTCTGATAAAGATCTTTCAATGTTTTCCACATAAAAAATGGAGTCTCCTTCCCATGGAGGCTTGAGACAATGTGATCTCAAACTCCCTCCAGGAGGATTCTCCTTGCTCTAGCCACACACTTTTTCCATTCCACCAGTTGAGTAGCATCAGTCAGCTTCTGGACTTCTTGATCAATGAAGTCCTTTAGGCCTTTATCCTCTAATACTGCCTCCATGCAATCCTTCCAGGCTATATACTTTGAACTGCCATCAAGGGCATATTCGAGTCTCAAACCACTGAACGCCATCAGTGAAATAGATGTGATAAGAACTCAATTCAATATTCAGAAACAAAACTTCGAACTTCTCTTGCTTGTATATTGTTCTTCTGTGTTCACCTTTGCTCCGATACCATGTAGAAATTCCCACTGTAGATCACCTGGTAATGCAATATACTAAAGCAAAACACTTGATCTACTTCTACAAACAATTTAGCAGAAGCTTAATCAAACATGAGCAACATCAAGCATGAACATATATAACTGAGAATGAGAAGTAATCAACCATAACACAGAATATATATCATTGGGGAAAGCACCAGCCTAAAACCCAAACTCTGTATTATCATACAAGTGGAAATCTTGTTCAAGTTACAAAAAGAATCAACTCTCAAGCTATCTTGCTCTCTCTGTAGTCAAACAATACTACTCACAGACTGAATAGACATAGTATATGTCTTCCTCAAGCCCTCCAAGCCTCCTATTTCTTTGTGTAGTTTTGATTGGGGTCCAATGATGTCACATATGTGAATTTGCCTCATCACACTCACTGTAACCTCAGGTCCAACTGCGCAATCCTCAAGGAATACTATTCCTTATGCATGCAAGGAATATCCTAGCAACTGATAGTACACCGTCCCTCCATCTAATCTCAATTGGGTCTCTGACTGAACTGAAATGCATGATATATCCATGAGTGAATCTTTAGTTATCTGAAATACAGTAGTTACATGCATGAAAGCATTAACTAACTGAACTCTCCTTAATTTAACAAACTGTTAAATTAATCTAACTGGACTTGACTCAGTTAACTGAGCCAACTAATTACAACTCATCCTTATCTCTTTAACTAATGGATAAATCCCTCAATCAAAGGAGAAACTGTTGCATGTCCTCACATAGACTTCAAGTTTGATTTTCCTTAAATAATTAACTCAAGATGAATCAATTAATCAAATTACAAAGTGTTGTTAATTTCAAATTCGAATTTTACTTCCTATGTTTAGTCCAGGGACTGACTAAAATAAGAAGGGATCCTGAAACACTATTTTTAGAAAAGCTATTTTTATCACTTTCACTTTTCACCCATTGTAGCTAAGATCTCCAATGGCTGAACTACTATTTATATCCTAGCTATTTATAACAGTGCTATTTTTAGCATCTTCTATTTTTAGCATTTCTTGTTGCAAATCTCAACACTACATGCTTTAATTCCTTTGTTGTTGCTACTATAACCTTGTAGAGCCACCCAAACCAAGTAATTCCATGCTTTCCTACATCATGGGAACCAAATTTCAGTCAGACTCATCATAAGGAATTGTAATAAATTTAGATCATACCTCATTGGTAGCTTATTCATGAGGTGAACTTGGAAATTTTATTTTAATTCCTATAATAGCAAAACCAGGTTAAATCGTAAACCAACTAATCATAAATCAGATCATTAAATTACGTTCATAATTTAGAAATTATTAAACTTATTAAAATGCTAATACTTATATTGATTTTCTCTTTACTTCTTCTTTTCTTAACACACACAAGATCAATTTCCCAACCCAACAAGAATTTAGTGGCCTTCTCTCTTCCCCCAAACACACCTGATCGGTTTCCAAACTTGGAAAGCACCTCGATTTTTCTCTTCTCTTTGACCTCACACACACATACACACTAGATCGATTGTCAACCCGGAAGTCACCCAATGCCTTCTATTCTCTTCGACCTTGTACACACGCTAGATTGGTTGCCAACCTAGAAAGCACATAGTTCCTTCTCTTCTCTTCTCTTTGACTTAAAATTTACTAAGTTGTTCTTTGGCCCCAAGGCGGGAGCTTAGTAACAAATAAATATAAATGAGCCCAATCATTGCCTCGCGAATATAGGCACTACCAATCCCAATAGTCTTTTGTTGACAATATTGTATGTGTATGCCACACCTTCATAGGCCCATGCAACCACCACTCCAGGTAGTCTACTTGCATAATCAACATAGGTCCAAATAGTCCCATATCTACATATCCTAAACACATTACACAACACAAGGGGCTAGACAATCCCATACCTGCTTGTCCAAGAAAATTACACAACACATGCACATATACCCAATGTACAACACAACACATACACATATACACATGATACAACACAATTAATACACAAGGTACAACACATCACATACATAATACACAACACACAATACAAAACCTATACAATGGTGTTTGAAATCTGGAGACCACATCATCTCTATCCACATGCACTAGGAAACATGCTTCTAGTGCTTTTCCCATGCTTTACCATGTGCATCCACAATCCAAATCTAAGTTTTGTGGTTTCTTAAGTTATCCATGTTTGTCCTAACATGTTGCAAATCACACTGCTTTCATTATGTTGATATATCCCTCAACACTCCCTATTCATAATATAACATCGACATAATATAAGAATCATATTCACATGATACTAAAATCATAGAACAATCAAGGCCATTTTTCCCAATTAATTCCTTGTAAAACCAAGAACCTTTTTTTCCCATTCACATCTACATTAAATAAATTGAAACGGGCTAAGAATGACCCTTGAAAACCCTATCAGATAAAATGGAATTATATATATATATATATAGATAGATATACACACATACACTCATCAACATGAACATGTATACAATACATAATTACATGTGTAATTAGAGTTAAGGTTAAGAGAACTTCCTTTGTGGAATTTCACTGTCCATTGTCCCCATGGACCCCACTAGCCCATTTTGTTGTCATATTATTTTCCACTTAATAAAGGACATGGAAGATGTTGACTTATGTCAATTAAAACTAGAGGTAGATAACTCCCTACATTTAAGCAAAGAATACATTGGTCAAGGGATTATCTTTCTAGAATTCCTCCCTTTTCCTCTTCCTCACTTTGCAGTTAATGTCAATACCACTAATCATTGTTTTTTGCTAGAAATGTTTACATAGTTAATTCCAATCATGTATAATTGCTCATTGCCGCTTGTTGTCACATTCAAGAGAAATTCTCCAAGTCATTCTAGCGATGACCTGTTTCAGCCCATGTACCCAACATCAACATGTTTTTATCCATGCAAATCATGCATTGTCCCTTCTAGCCTTCCTCATTTCCTTCACGCAAAGTCCTCTCTCAAGTTTCTTTCTTTGCTAGGTTACACTCAACTCTCTTACCAAAGCTCTGTGGCTTTATTACCATGCCCAAAAAGTTTCCTCAAGCTCCAAGCATAACATTCAAAAGGAAAAAAATTGTAAAGAAGGTAAGGCTAGCCAATACAAAAAAAAGGCAATCACAACCACAATCATAAAAGAAATTTTGACAGAGAATAACATGGCCATGTGCAAATCTAAAATAAAAATTATGTCAATCCACGAAATAAATAAATTAAAGCCACAACTCATAAGTATTAAAATAAATAAATAAATCCTCGAAAACCAATTTAATCCCCATGAGTCTAGCATTCATGGCACTTCCAACCATCATACTATTGAAAATGTACCAAGTAAAGGTGTTTTGGCTTGTTCCTTAGCCAGTGAAAACCTCAATTTGTCTTTATTTTAGTATGAGTGCAAGCTCATGAGTTAGACTTCAGTTAGGATGAGTTTATTTCTAGTTTTTTGGAATAACAATCAAGATCACATGAGTAGATTTATAACTTCAGTTGAGTGGATTCTTCATAAGATTGACTACAAAATGAGGTGGCGGTTACAAGTTCAGTTAGAGCGAGTTAGTTTTCAGTATTGATTGAAGGGAGAATGAGTTAATACTCCAAGTGTTGATTGGAGAGAGAATTAGTTGGAATCTCAGTTTACTTGTCAATTAGAACTTGAGTTTCTAAATTGAGCTAGGCCCCTTGCATTGCCAAATTGGGTTATAAAGAGGAGGGTGAAGGCACATGAAATCATAAGTTTTTTGCACAAGCTTTTTGAGACAAGACAATGCACGAGTTTGCGAAAGTATCTTTGTGAAAATTCCAAAGTCTGGAATCCTATTACACTAACTGATATTATCTCTTCTATTTGTTAGACAAATTAAACAAATTATTTGGAATTTCTTACTGCAAGTATCGAAATAAATACACTGCAACTTTCACAAATTAAATACTACAGAAAAATAAATACAAGGAAAATTAGATAAATGCTAGCACACATATAAGCACATTAACATAGTTATTTTTTGACAATCGTCCTTGGAAAAACCTAATTTGGGAAAACAAGTGTAACAGATGAGGGTTTCTTTATTATTCTTCAACAGTAATTCATGTACAAGTTATTAACCAACAAAAATACAAAAAGAAACACTGAAAGAAATTTAGCATTAAATTTCTCACTCTCCACAATGATTCTCTGACCCCAAAACAAACCCTTTGCCTTTACACTGGCCTCATTGTGTCATCCTCTCTGTAGTGACTGCATAGTGTGTTGATGAACTACTATTGATGCCCCTCTCACGCTGGCCCTTCCAGAATTTATCTTGCACTCTCAAATTACTGCTAATTCCCTCTCTCTCTCCCCTCCAACTCACCCTCTAGCTCTATCTTCTCTCGCTGAACTTCATCCACTGAGAAAATTGATCTGCTTGGGAAACTGGGTATCTATATGGTGTGTTCTCCATCTACCCATTGACTTCTTCTTATAATCTTCTATTGGAGCACTAAAGAACAAGATTAAAACATAATCGATGGCCCAGATTAATTCCCTGTTGATCCATGTGAGTTTCTAGATGATTCCTACCACATTTCAATTAATATTGATTAATTCACCATATTTCCTAAGTTTAGATTTAGGAAATAATTAAAAATTGGTTAATAATCTAATTGAGACACTTCTGGGTGGAATTTCTAGAAACGATTTTTGGATTTTGGAGAACTCATTCATTCTATCTTAAGCAAACTCACTGGCAATTTCGTAAGGCATATGGTTTCACATGTAGCCGTGTTGGCTGCCATAAATTCTACTTCTACTAAGCTCGGTGCCACAAAATTTTGCTTCCTGCTGCACCAAGAGATCATCCCTGATTCAAAGTTGAAGCGGTTCCCGAAGCTACTTTTCCTATCCACTGAACTACCTGCCCAATCAACATCTATGACTCTGCTCAATCTGGTATCTCCTCCTCAAGTATATTTCAACTCGAGCCCGAGTGTTCCACGCACATACCTAGGATTGTGCCTAGTCGCTACCTAATGTACCCTCTTCAGTTCTACCATGAACTGACTAAGGGTATTGACAGCGAAGCAAATGTATGGCCTAGTGTTGACCAAATACATGAGTGACCAAATTAGTTGTTTGTACGAGGTGGGGTCGACTTCATTGTCCCATGATGCATCTATTTCATCTAGTTGGTAATCATTAGTGTTACCATGAGTTTGCAATCTTGCATTCTGAATCTCTTCATAATTTATGTAGCATATCTCCCCTGCCCAAGGAAGATCCCCCCATTCTTCTTCCATACTTCCAATCCTAGAAAATAGTGAATTAGCCCCATATCCTTCATGTTGAATACTGCTGTAAGGTTCCTTTTGCAGTCCTTTATGAGCCTCGATTATCCTGTCAAAACCATATCATCTACATATCAAACCAGAATGAGTGGCTCATTCTCCACCATCAGATAGTAGAGATTGCGATTTGAATCATTCTTGATGAGTCCCCATTGCTTCAAATAACTATCAATTCGACCATACCATGCCCTAGGTGCCTACTTGAGCCCATATAGGGCTTTCTTCAATCTGCATACATGAGTGTGTTTCTCCTGAGTTTCAAAGCCTTCAAGCTGCTTTATGTATACCTCTTCTTCTATCACCCTGCTCAAGAATGTTGTCTTGACATCCATTTGGTGAATTTCCCATCCCATTTGTGCTTTTAGGGTTATGACAGATCTGATAGAGGTATATCTGTCAACTGGAGTGAAGGTCTCCTCAAATTCTATTCCTTCCTTTTGTGCATACCCATTTGCCATGAATCTAGCCTTGTACTTCTCCACACTACCATCTGCAGCGTACTTGAGCTTGTAGATCCATCCATAACCTACAACTGATCTATCTTCTGGATGAGGCACTAACTCCCAAACATCATTTGTCATGATAGAGCTATATTATTCTACCATGGCATCCACCCACACCTGATGTTGTGTGGCTTCTGAAAACTAGAAGGTTTTGCAACATGAGCTACCAAGGCTTGATATCTGTCAGGTTGCTTGCACTGTCTTTTGTCTGTCCTGAGAGCTTTAGAAAACTCCTTTGCATCTCTTAAGGTCTGGCACGCTTCCCTACTGGCTCTACCACTAGTGGTGGGAGGTTCAATATTTTCCTCCCCCTGTTCCTGTTGTTCCATCTGCTGAGAAATTCCTGGATATCCTACTCGCAAGGAGATGATGGTACCGGTCACTGTACTCAATCCCTATGATTGTCCTCTAGCTTGTCCAACTTGTTGTCCCTACTGCTAGACTAATGGAACTTTTGCTAATTGATCTCTTGCAAGTATCTCTCGAGATTTTCTGAAAGCTTTGTCTTCCATGAACTTTGCATCTCACCTTACTACAATCTTCCTACTACTAGGAATGTAGATGTTGTATGCCTTTGAGGTTTCACTATATCCTACAAGGAACCCTTTCTCTGTAGTATGATATAACTTACTATGTTTTTCATTTATGATGTGACAATAAGTCGTACTCCCAAAGATCCTCAAACGACTTATTTCAGGCTTCTTCCCTGTGAAGACTCCTTCTAGCATTTTCTTCCCCAATGCTCTATGAGGTGTTCTATTTTGAATGTACATTGTTGTGTTACATGCCTCAACCCATAGAAATCTAAGCAAATCATGGTCATATAACATAGCCTTTGCCGCCCCAACTATTGTTTTATTCCCCATAGTGATCTAGAAGTCCATTTGCTCCTCATGATAGCTAGATAAATATTCTCTAACTCCTGTCATATGAGATGAAGCTCCACTATAAATATACTAGATACCGGATGATGTTGAACTTGACAAGAATGCAAATTCATCTTCCAATATGGACGATAATTATGAGGCTTCCTGGTTGCTGATTCTATCCATGACTTTTCTTTGCTATTTCTCCTTTCCTTTTCAACTATTAGCTCGGTTGGGCTTGACCTAGGTTTAACTTGTACTTCATATCAACAAAACCCTTAGACACTGGCCATTTTGGAAATGACCCGCAAGTAGGTTGAAGTCTCACCCAAGGTGGCTATGGGTGATTACAGAACTAGGTTTCTGCAAGCTTGAGGGACTGCGCGGAGTCGCTCATAACTTCGCTTTTTTTGTACATTAATCTTCCTTCTAACATTCATAACATTACTATGCAGTGTATTCTAACTATAGACTTTGTTAGATTTATTTTAATATAAACATATTACAAAACAATAACAATTGCGCTAACATGTAAATTACTTGCAATTACTTTGCATGGACAGATAGAACATAAATAATAGATACAGATACAAAAGACTTTGCCAAAACTTCTTCTTCTTTATTAAGATAAATGTTTCAGTACATACAACTTCTCGACCTACATACCCAGCTACAGATGGTCTGTGCACTCAGCTACAGACTCTTCCAAGGCCTTTGCACACTTAGTTGTGGAGCCTTTTCTTAAGACCCAAAACACAGAACAAAAGACTCGATCACTTGTTCTCTCTCTATGTTGTGATCTTATGATTGATCTCCTTTTTTTCAACAAAGAACCACATGTCCTTAAATACATTACATTGGTACAAAAACCATGGTCCACATACCATGGTCTCAAGAAACATAATGAACCCTCGATAAAAGTTCAAAACAAGGTGCTTCAACCCACCCTAATGCCCCTAAACATTGTTTGGTAAATAAAATTTTGCGCACTCCACTCCTCAAATTTCAAAGTCTTTAACCAAAACTGGACCAAGTTGGGCCACGCCCAATAGGCCCCCAACACTCACATGTGACTTGTCCCAAGTCACTCAGCTACAGTGCCCTTGATATTTGCTACAATGCCATTGTAGATAGCACTGTACTGCTAGACTATTTATACTACCTAATTTTCCTCTCGACGCACTTCTTCTAGCAATGCCTCTGTTGTTGGTCCGACAATCTTATACAACACTTCCTTCTCCCTCTTTCGTAGCTCCATGAGCCTTTCATCTACTGCTTACGAAATTTGGAGGGCCTCATCATGCCATGTTTGAGTCCTTTCTATCAAAATCTGCTCTTTCCTTCGAAGATCTTCAATCTGTTTTTGGAGGTTCTTCCCTTCAGTGATGCTGGCGAGCCTCTGCGAGACTGGTAGGGTCTTTGCAGTTGTCAGGATCTCTTCTTACTGTTCTACTTTGCCTGTAGCTCCTCTTCAATCCACTAAATGTTTGGATCCTCTTGCAGTGAGGTCCAAATCTGCATAGTTTCATCTAGTAACTTTCCACAATCTACCACTGTGTCGGAGATGCCTTTCACTGCAACTTTTAGATCCCTCTCCCTTTGCTCACATACTTTTGGTGGCGTGACTGGTTGTAGCCTTATTTGTAGCTCATAAATATTCACTTCATATTCAAACTTTAATTTTGCTAGCTTATTCTTTGACTCCTTTATCGCAAAGTCGAGCTTCGTGACCTTCTTTGTTGGCGGTTCTTCTTCGCAAACCTTTGCGTCCGAAACTTCACTACAAGTTTTTGCAATGGATTCCTCTAGCTACTGTTGTTGATATTGTTGAAAATAATACTGAGAGGGGGGGGTGAATCAGTATTACCAGATCAGATAAAACTTTCCAATTTCATACTCAGATTCATATACGCTACTTCAATTAAGTGAACCAGCGTATACACGCGACTGTGTCTAACGAAACCAGCGTATACTCAGAGATGTTATAATTCAGTTAGCTTAATCTTCAGTGAATGCATCAGAACATTATTAAGCATATTAACAGTAAACAGGTGCAGTATAACAGAACAGGACATCACACAAGAGCCACACACATGAACACCATGATATAAGGTGGAAACCCAATGTGGGTGAAAACCACTTGCTGCAATTCGTTTCTTTCTTCTTTATTAAGAAACTTCTTTTACAATATACTGGTGCAGTCCTTTACCAGTATGCAGGCTACAACCTGCAGAGGGCTACAACCCTCTCTAGTTTTCCAACTACTTCTGGAAGGGAGCTACAACCCCCTCAGCTCTTGTACTAGCTGATCCATTTACTAGTACGTAGGTGCTGATCCTACAATCTTCAGGGACCACGTTTCATCAATTTTCAGACTGGATCCAAGAGTACAAAATAACATTACTGTAATACAATCATCAACTTAAACTTGCATCATAATTCATTAAACAACCCAATACTGAATCACTGAAACCCTGTCATTAAGAACACAGAACCCAAACCAGAGACCAGAACTCTGTAACAACCACCAGAATCAGCAGCAACCTGAGATATCAAACTTTATCATGCATACGCTACTGCACTTTACCGAAACCGCGTGTATACGCACTTTCTCCAAAGGAAACCCGCGTACAGATCTAGAAATGATTACTTATGCCTCCGCTGTCAGATCCGACCCTTGCCAAAATTCCCGAACAGACAACCAGCAATACCCGATCCTCTCACTCCGTCAGACACACCAATTCCCTAACTTTGCCTAATGATCTTCTCCTTATATAGCCTTAGGCCTTGCTCAATACCATGGTCCAAAACCATAACAAACAAATACCATCAACTTCGAAACTAGGGATAAACACGTCCGTCGAGACACCATGGTCCAAAACCATAGGCACAACTTCCAAGGACTAACTGCCACGGACCAAAGGTACTTTTCACATGTACGCGCTTTTACTGAATCCAACCTGCGTGTATACGCTTGTTCTCCTTGATGAACCTGCGTATATCTCTTTCTTGTCCTGCTGTACTGAGATCTGTCCTCTGATTAAGTTGCCATCACCTGTACCAACCTCTAAGTGAGTTGCCATCAAGGACAACACTTGAAACATAATGCCAACAGATATGTGCTTCGTCCATTTCCTTAATCAATTGATCAAGCTCCTTCTTCAATGAAGCTCTATGCTTTTCCACCTAAATTCTTAACAATGAAGTGCGTTGTTCTCACTCCTTCAGTTCATCTGCAATTCTTTGATGGAACTCGTGTAATACCTGAGTTGGCAGTGCAGTGATGTTCATGTTAACACGGTCCCACCCTCTTGCTTCCTCTTTGTCCTCGGCAGATTCAAACCATAACATTCCACCTGGTATCTACAAAATCCTCAATCCAATTGTCAGCTCTATCTATTGTTCTGGCTGTAGTAGTTGATATATCTGTGTCAGTTGTGTGGTTGTCTGTGCTAGTACCTTTAATTCAGGGATGCCTTGCTACAAATATGTCAATATTGTTTTGTAGCAATCATCTACCTTGTTCCAGGTCTCTGCTGTTACTTCCTGGACCTTTTCTCCAATCTCATCGATGTCCCCTTCAGCGAGGACAAGCGATATCGCACCCGACGTATTTACTGTAGGTACCCTCTTCTTGATGATGAATGGTGATTCCTCTATTGGATCTATGTCATTGAGCGGGTCCTGGATATCTTATTCTGTCTCTGTCTCTGTCTCTAGCTCTGTCTCTAGCTCTGGTTCCTCTGCTTCTTTTCCTTTGTCTCTCCCACTTGGACCTGCATGCTTCGGGGACCAAAAGCCTCCCAAAATGGGGAGGTGTGATCAGATTGGATCATTATACTGCTTGTCATCCATCTTGAGGCTTTTAGAGTGGAAAAAATGGAGGAATCAGCTCAAGGGACTGTTTTTACCAGCGAAACCCAGTTTGGCGAAATAGGGTTTGAAACCTTCTGGGAGCATTTTGAGGCATCAATTGAGGTTTTTTGGGGGTAGAACTTTGCTGCTTTTAATGCAACATCTTTTCATGCTATTCTACACATAGATACCTTTCCAACAATACAAGTATCATGCCAGTAAGAGTTTGTGTGTGAATGTTATGCCACTTAGAAGTTGACCTTCCCGTTTTCACCACCATAATTCTAGACAATGCCACGTCAGCCCCCTATATTCATGGAAAAGGGGCTAGCCACATGATTATGATGTAGAAGAATCTATGTTATAACTTTGGTTAAGAGTAGAGTTAGTCAAGCGTAACCACTAGTAGGCTATCGGGCTTTGTTATAACCAGGCCACTAGGAGGAAAAGGGATCCCATTCTTTCGAGTGCGTTTGTTCCATAGTTGAGTAGAAAGAGCCAAGAGGGATAGGAGATAAAACACACAAAGAGGAATTGTGCACTATAACAACCCACGGGCCATAGGCCATACTTCTTACTTGCAACCATATTTCCATTCAGAGAAAGAGAGTGAAGTGACCTCACCTTCCAGCTGGTTTTCTACCCTGAAAAGGTTTCACAAAGAAAATCTTGTGTCAAATGTGTGTGTGAGCTCTTATTTTTCCATTATCTATTTTCTGCATCATTTTCATTTGCATTATTAACAATAAAGCCTACATATACAAAAATATAATAAAACGGTAATACTGTAGAATTTCATATTTTAAATATTATTTTATTAGATTTGTTGTGATAAATTGTCCAGTGGAATATCCACGACAATTTACAGATCAGGTAAGGGGGTATGTTATAGCTTGGCCCATGCAAGCCCAATGTTGTAGTTGCATTTTGATACCTATTTGTAATGTCCCCAACCACCCAATGCTGAGGCACATTATGATTCTTGTTATTTTGAACCCATTAAATTTCAAATTTCTTTTTATAGCTCACTCTAATTCCATTCATAATAACTCCATTGCAAATTTCTTAAATTATGCTTTGCGTATGAATCCAACATGCAAGTCTAACAATATATTCTACCATACATAACTCAAGCTCAATAATTAGTAACAAGGATAATCACAAAATATATTAAATAACTAAATTAAACACATAGTTTACACATAATAAATAATATTGAACACACATAAACATAGGGACACTTATTTGTAATTAAAACTACAAATTGGTTGCTAACTAAAGACGTTCTTCCTAGCATTAGTTCTAAGACTCTCAATAATAGGCCACACTTGAGTTGGGGCTATGACACCACAAGGGTGAACAAGACTTTGTATCTCAACCTAGTAGCTCCACTGGTCACTCAACTAGACACTCATACAACCACCTCAATCCCAACTCCCTTCTTGTCTTTAGTGTGCACCAACCAAGAGGGGATCCCTTTCTTTACAATTTAGTACCTTAGGCCATCTCACATCCTATTAAGGCTATAGTGAAAGGTGGCTAGGAGAATCTCAATGTTGGTCATAAGGATGTTCTAATGATAGTTATACATGAGATTACTAGGCATACTAGCTTCCATTACAAGCTTTAGGTTCTCTCCTATAACACCCATACCATACACTAGGTCTTCAAGTTGCAACTCGAACAAATGAGAGAGAATGGACAAGTGAGAATGACCCTTATTACTCAAAACATGACTTTTATGTGCATGCCATCATCTTGCCACTTGACACTTCAGGGAGACTTTACCCAACTACTTGACATAATATCCAAAGCTAATTCCCCTTAAGGTTAATGCACTTTGGTTAATAATAAAATAATATTATTCATTGCTTTAGGCCCCATAGCCCCTAGTCATTTTCCTCTAGTGGAGTCATAAGCCCACATTGTTCTTAGTTCCCTTGTCATGCAAAAAAAATGTAATCTATTAATAACATTATGTACATTATTTACGATACATAGTTTGGCCCTTTGCCATATGATTTGGTTCACTACCCTATATAACATATATGTACAATTATACTATAGAATATGGGTGTTACCTCCTTCACAAGGTATGACATCCATTCTTCTAATAAAGGATCAACATCCCTCTAAAAACAACTTCTCTATACGAGTTAAAATACAATGCAATACATGCCCATATATGTAAAAGATAAACACAATTAATATGAAAGACACTTAAAATTAAAATTATCAATTGTGGTAACCATGTTGCTTAATCTAAAGTGCAAATGAAACCTCTCACAACATTTGATCAAATAAAGTCAGTTTAAATCTTGAATACCTTTTTTTTAACCATAGTGAATTGGTAATTCATTGGATTAATCTAGGGGAGGTCCATGATCAACCATCCTGCCTACCTTATAACACCAAGAGTATAGCCAACAACACCCCTTGTGGCTACCTTATAACACCAAGAGTATAGCCAACAAACTTCGAGCCAAATATACCACATCTAATGGTTTAACAAGAGTCGAGACTTACAAATAAGAGGAATCTACTTCTTGAACCGAGATCATAACCAAGCCATACTTTCACAACCGAAATCATAACTAAGCCCTACTTTCACAATATGACAGGGATAATAACGCTATATGAGCATTGGGCAACCCCAAGAAGGGAAAGCAATAGCCGATTCATTTCCAAATTTAGATACCAACCGGCTTCCCTCTCCCCTAAATAATTTGTTATTCATATTCTCCACGAAGTTCGCTCATCTAATCCATCCAATGGCCTAGAACGGTCAATATTACCCTAACACCAAACCACATCATATCAGATTTCATGGACAACTTGGAACCCCCAGGTTAAAATTGGGTTAAAATTGGGGTTTTGATGAAACCCTAGGCGCCCAGGGTTGTCTTTGCGAGCAAATATATGTGGGGAGATTTGCTTTTGTATTCCGCTCTTGTCCTGCGACAGGATTCAATCTCTCTGAGAAGACTTGGCTCGCAGAAACATACGAAATCTGAAAGTGTAGTCTGTGCTTGAATTTGCTTGTTTCGTTCTGTGTGATTGGCTGCCCTCGAATTTAAATAAAGAAGAAAATATGTCTGACGAGGACAACCATTTCGAGTCCAAGGCCGATGCGGGGGCTTCCAAAACCTTCCCCCAGCAGGCGGGTACCATTCGTAAAAATGGGTACATCGTCATTAAGGGCAGACCCTGCAAGGTTAGCGTTCTAATCTTTGATTTGTGTTTTTCAAGATTTTATTTTTCATCATTTTGTTTCCGTTTCTAGATTTTCTTCTTTAAATGTATACTGCTGAATATTTAGGGAGGCCCACCGACTTTTTTCCATTACTGTGTAAGCAGCTGTTGGGAAAGAACTTTTTATCAGCCTGTTTTGGTTACTTCTGTACTTCGACCACACGAGCGACCTTCATGCTTGATATTTTGTAGTAATTGTTTGATATGTTTGGACATGGATCGGGAAGGATTCTTCTGTATTCTGGCTTGGTTTCAAATTGCATTTTAAAGAATCCTGTGTTTACGTGTTGTTAAGCCACGCAATCTTGATAAAGCTACTCGATCCAGGGCAAGGTTCTTGTTTTTTTTTGTTGATCTTACTCATTCTATATTATTATTATTATTATTGGATTGCGTTTTGGTCATGTGTATTGTCTCTGCTTTTACATTCATCTGCCCATTTGGCACAAGACTGAGTGGTCAATGACATTCTCACTACTTATAAATTAGATGTTTTTTATTTTTATTTTATCTTCTGCTTTACATCAGGCCCTTTTGAGCAATTTTTTTAAATCAGTCAAAAAGTATTAAGTATGCTGAATTAAGGTACGGGCGAGATCCAATCCATCAAAAAAATATACTAGTTTGTATTTGGAGACAGATTTATTTGTTAAGTGAATTAATTCTAGGTCCCGTCAGGTGATAATGCTTTACGTGGTTTAGGGCTGTACACCTGAAATCTACTGTGAATGCTTTTAAATAATTGAAAATTCAGTAATTAATTTGAAGGTCTGTTTAAACTAGTTTGTGCAGACGTGGTAGAATTTCTAAATTTCTACGTGAAACTGCTTTCTTATAGAAATAAAATCTGTCAACATTTAACACGCCTTGGGAGATTGATTTGTGCAGAATAGATAGGGGTGGGGGAATATCAGGTAGTTTTCCAGAACAGCTGTATATGATAAATCTAGTTCATCGGAAAATTTATAGTTGTGTATCATGAACCTAGTTCATCGGAAAATTTAAAATATGGTTTACAGGAGATGTAGGCTTCTCAGATTGTCTTTTTTGATTCAATTATAACTACTTTAAAAGACATTCTTTCTAGGGTTTTTTCACATCTGCTCTGGATATAACCATTCTACGCAAGACAACTTTTGGGTTCATTTGAATTCCTTCTTTTGTTATATTCATGGATGGCATCCACAGAAAACCTGTTGGTGTAGTGTGCCTCACCTAGGAAGATTTGACTTTTGTTGGAAGAAAGGAGTTTCACCAGGCATTAGCTATCTTTTGCTATTAAGCATTCATTCTGTTTAAGCAATGTTAGTGTAGTATATAATTGTTATTTACCAGTATTCAGTTATATCTGTTTTCTTATATGTCGTGCTAACCACATTTTTATTATTTTGATATTGTTATTTTTATAGGTGGTTGAAGTATCCACTTCAAAAACTGGAAAACATGGGCATGCTAAGTGCCATTTTGTTGCAATTGATATTTTTAATGGGAAAAAACTCGAAGATATTGTCCCATCTTCACACAACTGTGACGTAAGTATCGCTTCATATGTGTATTGCGGCTTCTTATCTCCATATCTGCTACTCTTTGTACAATCAGTAGATAAGTTGTTAAATTGCCTTTGTGTCGTTGCAGGTCCCACATGTTACTCGCACTGATTTTCAATTGATTGACATATCCGAGGACGGATTTGTAAGTTCCTTTAGTTCATTATTTTTCAGATGGTTGATTTTGTGCAGTTGAAATGGTGAAAAAATGAAATCCTTTATTAAAATATCTTTTTCATAGGTGAGTCTGCTGTCTGACAATGGAAACACCAAGGATGATCTTAGGCTTCCTTCTGATGATCAACTACTTACCCAGGTGAGTATACATGGACATGATTGAATATTTTGTTAATAACTTCGCATTATTTATGCCACTTTATGTCAATGATTTGTCATTTAAACGTGTGGCAGATCAAAGATGGCTTTGGAGAGGGGAAGGATCTTGTTGTCACTGTGATGTCTGCAATGGGAGAAGAGCAGATTTGTGCCCTGAAGGATATTGGTCCAAAGTAAATGTTAACTGCTGAATGCGAAGGATATGCTGTTATCCTTGAACTTTTATTACCCTTGCTTTCAGTCTAGTGCATTCAACATGTTGTTTTTGTAGGCATTTTGTGCACTATAAATATCGAGGAAGCAGTTGAGTAATGACGGTTAGGTGCTACTCTATCATATGTTAAGTTTCTTTGAATCAAGCTACCTGCATGCTTGGTTATATATATCTTCAAAATCTTGTTATCCTTGAAGGTTTTGAGGCATAAGGTCGGCCTCTGAGACTTTTTGCCAGTATGATGCATTTTCGCTTTCCTGTTTAATTATAAGGCTTTGCGAGAGGATTTTAAAGTAAATCTCTAGATATTAAGATCATTTTTAATATCAAGTATCATCAGTTACATCTTTTGTTCATTTTCAATGAGTTCAGCTATGAGTTTCAAGGAAAAGCTATATTGATTTTTAAATTAATAATGTCAAGGTTGCAATTATTTTTTGCTTTCATGTGCTGTCTTGCCAACTTTTAAAACATAAAAGGAATTTTTACAAGATTAAAATCTGGTGTTTTCCTGAATTCCTGTTCCAAAAGGGTCCCCTCCTTTAGAGAAACAGATTCCTTGGATAACTGATCAGCTCTTGAACTCTATATGTAAAAGAAATTTCATGGAAATTTTGTTTTACGTCTAGAGGACCTGATTCACTATTGCAGCCAAATATTTTCAATTTTGCATTTGTTGCTTACCCACTCCATTGAGATATTAGTGTCTTTGTATGCTAGCTATTTTGTTTCAATCTTTTTTTTTTCCACTGCTGTTTTGATAAAAGGCCAAATGTGCTTGAAACTATGCTCAGAAGGCAAGACACCTCTGAAAGCTTTTCAAATGCCATCTGTTAAGCATGAGTAGAGACGAGAAGTAGCGACAAGAAGTCATGACTTTTATTTTATTTTAAGATTTTAAGATGAAACTTGCAACACTTCATACCGGTGATCTATGGAAGTTACAAGTGCCGTTATTCGATAGAGAGGATTAAGTTACGGCTAAACCAAATTGTTTTTCACGGGTCATTAGTTTGCACTAGTTAAAGTTTAAAGTTATTCCATTTATTTGCTCCTAGTTCGTTTGGCATCATATTCAATATCAGAGGGGCTGTACATAAAGTACATAAAGTATGGGTTAACTTTTTATTACAGAAAATTTTATGGATTGATATTTTCTTACTGTGGTGTTTGTTTCATATTTTTATCGGGGTTAAAATTTTTGGGCATGAATTTGTTTAAGTTAACCAAGGAGTTCCTTTACAAATGGGGGTTTTGTTTTTATTTTCTTTGACTCATGAATAGGCCCATACTAGGGTCTTTAGACACTTTGACTGCCGGAAGAGGAACAAAGTTTTATTTTCTTTGACTAATGACTAGGTCAATACTAGGGTCTTTAGACACTTGGCCTGCCGGAAGAGGAACAACACCGTTAAATGTCTTTTTATTTTGAACTTTTAAATGACTTATCATATTGATAATTAGATACAGAATGTAGAATGACCACAGCAGTGTTTTATTAATCAGAAATAGGTACAGAGAATGAATATGACATCTGTAAAAATGAGAAATACAAAGCAGATTGTCTGGGTTGTAAAAAATCCCATAATGTACAGAGACAAGGAGATAATCTCCCTTTTGAGTTCACAAATGGTTTTATCAATAAGTTATTCCATTTGTCTGTATCATTAATTGAGATGAATCCTAACTTTATTGACATTGGTAATCAAGTCATCAAGATCTGAGAATAGATGGAGAAAGTGGTCAATAATTAAAAGAAAAAAAGTTTGAAGGAGTTTCGAGTGGTGGTCACAAAATAGAAATGCACAGTATAATCTTTTTACAAGGGTTCATAAGTGTATATTGTGGTATATGTTTGGAAGCTTTCTATGATGTTCCAGCTTCCTCTTTCTGTTTGGAACACTACAATTGACCTTTAGAAGATCATATCATTAGCCTTTTGACATTTGTGACACACTTACGCATGGAAAGTGAAACTATCTAAATGTTACCTCAACAAATTTCTTTGTACTTCATATTTTATTACGGAAATTTGACTAAATCTTCAGTTCTACAAGAAAACAAATCCTTCATGGTTTCAGAAGATTCTAACATAACTATTTGCCATCACCCACATGAACAAACACAAACAATGGTGGGCTCTACAATGTAGCAATACACCAAACTTCTACTTCTTTTATAGAGGGTGGCCAATTTATAAATATCAACAAACAAGGCCAAAATAGGATAACAATTGATTTGAGAATTTATATATTACTTGCCGATTTTCTTAAGGTCACTGACAAGTCGGACACTAAATTGGACCCACCTTTGTGCAATGATTTGACTGCTAAAGTCTCTAAATGGTTTTATACCTTACTCCCTTTTAGTTTTGAACCCCTAACATCTTAGGAGGAAACACGCTCTCTTAACCATTAGGCACACTCAAGTTGCTTTAGGTCTATTTATTTTTTGAACATAGTAAATTTTGTAGAGCCTATTGGTGTATGAGGTTGATTGGTGTATGAGGTTGATTTGTGCTCTTGCATTGGGAGGTATTCCAGCATGCTAAAAAGGCCTCCCAAGTTGGCCAAAGAAATTATAGAAAATAAAAAATATAATTATTATTTTGGGCTTCATCTTAGACCCCAACTGTTTGAAGAGGTGTGACCCTTGGTAAATTTGTCACATTTGGGCCCATTCGGATCATCCAACTAATCTGATCTAGCAGCCACACTGATCTGATCTATGATCTAGCAGCCACACGTGCTCCAGAAGAAGATGAAATTACAGAGTTTTGACTCAAATCCAAGTTTGACCAAAAATAGATCATTGACTTGCTGATTGACCGAGCTGACTAGCCGTGTTTGATCAAGTTTCTGGCTGTCTTCGACTGCAGAAAAGAGGCTCTGTTTGATGGCAGGGTTGATTGTGACTTTGATTGTAGGTTGTCTGCAGAAAAGAGGCTCTGTTTGATTGCAGGGTTGATTGTGAGTTTGATTGTAGGTTGTCTGCAGAAAAGAGGCTCTGTTTGATTGCAGGGTTGATTGTGAGTTTGATTGTAGGTCGTCTGCAGAAAAGAGGCTCTGTTTGACCGAAATTCTAGAGAGATTGATTGTAGGTCTGAGTTGATCGCAGGGTTGATTGTGAGTTTGATTGTAGGTCTGAGTTGATCGCAGGGTTGATTGTGCGTTTGATTGTAGGTACGAGTTGATCGCAGGGGTCAACTAGAGACCCGAAGTTGACAATAGGAGATTATTTGATTAGGCCAAAAATTGACTAGAAGTGATAATTTTGAGGGTTTGACCAGCATTGAATGGTGGTTACTTTGACCAAGTTTGATTGATATATTTGACCTGGCTTTGCAGATTCCTAGATAAATTTTGGAATTGTAGTTATTGCTGAAGAACAGTTTTTTCTTAGCTGGGCTTTTCTCAAGGTTGGGTTTTCCCAGGGTTTGTCTCTTGTGCTTGGCTGTCTCTTTCTGATGTTATTGTTATGCTTAATGATATATATGTTACATAAGATAACTCAATTGGAAATCATTGAAAAGTAATTATCAGATTAAAAGATGGACTTCATTGGACTTCATTGGAAGAACAAGTTAAAGATAAGCAGAGGCCAAGGAGAACTTTGTTGTGTGTATTTTTTATGGCTAGTTGTTCAACTGATCCTAGATCGATTTTTTTGAAACACACAAGGATAACTTCAAATGCCCCACCTCCTTAGTGATGCTCGGGATGGGTATGTTACAGTTGAAGTGACATCGAAATCCAAGTTGAGGGCAAAATTGCCAAGTCCTAATGAGTACTTGGCATTTATAGGGGATCTCTTTATATAAACCTTTTGCATGATGCTTCTAAGAGGATATATATTCAGAAAATATGGATGAGGTGTTGCAGCTACCATCACCCCAGCCGTGTTGCTTGTGACAAGCGTGCCGTTCTTTAATGCTGGTGATGGCTATGTTTGGAGTCATACCTTTGCTCCATCCTTCTATGTTGGAGCCATGCAGAATATCCTCAGGAAATTAAGGAGGTGCAACAGTGGTATATTGGTTGTGTGCAAAACGCTTTCTTGATTAGTAAATCACTTCTCTTGTAAACAAGGATTTGAAGAGCAAGTTATTGGATGAAATATTATCTGTGGCATGCCCAGAACCTTGTCAGTAAATTTAAAGAAGACATTATAGGTGAAGTAGTGGTTCCACATACAGAATCATCAAATGATGTTCAAGTTACTTCCATCTGAGTCGGAACCAGCAAATTCATCAAACATATCCTTACTACCATTTATTAACAAGCTGTCTACTTGACAATGAGAGCATGCTTGATGGGATAGGAAGGGAAGACTCGCTTTTTAACGAAAGTGGTAGATCGAAATATTTTGTTTTGAGCAGTTCTATTCAAAGCATTTCTTGCAACCAAGAAATGAGTTGCGGCAAAAAAAACCTATGATGAGATTCAAAGCTATGCATCGCTGGTTGCGTTAGTGGAAGGGTTGCCTAAAGTAGCAATTTGGTTATACAAAGTAGATGGATCCAATTTTAAGTTCTGTCAGATTATATTGCAATTTTGCTATGGCTAAGATATTGAAGCTTCAGAGGTGCTGAATGTATTCTTGTATCAAACATTGGCAACTACATGCGAGGTGTACTGAAAGCTATGAGATGGTGATCATGATTATGATATTGACAATGAGCCTTATAGGTAGATAGCTCTATCAATCTACTTATTAACGTTCCTAATTCTTGATCAGCATGAAAGAATTTGTGCTACTTCATTAACGTTCCTAATTCTTGATCAGCATGAAAGAATTTGTGAAATGGTTAAGTTGCAGATGCTAAATCAAATGTTGTTTCTTCTGACAAATAACAACCATTCCCCATTAGACCCAGCATAGAGGAATTAGATATTGATGTGAAGATGAAATTTAGAAAGAGGAATGGTTTATATGTGTGGTTGAATACCGAGGGTAGAATTTGTGAAATGGTTAAGTTGCAGATGCTAAATCAAATGTTGTTTCTTCTGACAAATAACAACCATTCCCCATTAGACCCAGCATAGAGGAATTAGATATTGATGTGAAGATGAAATTTAGAAAGAGGAATGGTTTATATGTGTGGTTGAATACCGAGGGTTTGTGTAGCGCTGACAGGCTTGGAACATGGGGTAGCTTCTTGTTAAATACAATACAAAACACCAAGCCTTGGATCAACAATACTCTAATGGCAAAATTTTGTCCATTTTGCCATAAATTCACTAAGTTTAGTGACTACAAACAGATAGGAGAGTTTGAGCCATTAATATAAGATACAAAACCTTAAGTTGAATACGAGGATGAACAACCATCTTAGAAGGAGATAAGGAATCTAAGCCAACCATCTTAGAAGGAGATAAGGAATCTAAGCCAACCATCTTAGAAGGAGATAAGGAATCTAAGCTTGATAACATTGCAGATGGATTTTATTTCATTGATTTATGCAAGGAAGCAAGGATCAAGAGGGAGTTGACAATTCCCTACAAACCTCAACAATTTCTTTTTTTCCATTGATTTATGCAAGGAAGCAAGGAGCAAGAGGGAGTTGACAATTCCCTACAAACCTCAACAATTTCTTTCTAAATCAAGAAATTGGCTTTGTATATTTTGCTTGGCTATAATTCTTTCTTACATGGCTCCCAATGAGGTTTGTAACAAGAGGGTTCTCCCAATAAGAGGGAGCAACTATAGTAGGACTTGCTATAGTAGGACTTGCTTGCATGATAGAGGGAGTAGGTATAAGTAGGACTTGCTTGCATGATAAGAGGGAGCAATTACAACATAAGGAGGTTTGTAGCAAGAGGGTTCTCCCAATAAGAGGGAGCAATTACAACATAAGGAGGTTTGTAGCAAGAGGGTTCTCCCAATAAGAGGGAGCAACTATAGTAGGACTTGCTTGCATGATAAGAGGGAGGAATTACAACATAAGGACTTGTTTGTGTGATAGAGGGAGCAACTACAACAAAATGATTTGCTTGCATGAGAGAGGGAGCATCTATAGCGAAAGGAGGTGGCCAAGACATAATGCAAAGAGTAGTAGAGCTCTAGTACATATCTACAAATGAGTAGATTGTGGATGAAGATGAGCTCCATTTGATGTGAATTGTCTCCCTCTTTAGAAGGAAATAACGAAGACTAATAGTTTCACCTTTGAAGTTAGAAGGATTTGGCTAGGTTGACGAAAGGTGAATCTTCTCCTTGGAGTCCAAAAGGATTTGGCTATATTGGTTCACCTTTTAAGCTAGAAGGACTTGGCTAGGTTATGAAGGGCTTTGACCCAAAAGGTGAATGGTTTAAATACATTCTCTCCAAATAAAAAATTTAAATGCCTAGGCTAGGTCATGACCAGAGGAAATTGACACAATTTGCCATAAAGGAATTTGAACAACCCTGGATATATGGGGAGTTACATTTACCACTCCAAGGTAGAGTTATTTTATAGACATGCATCAACATGACAAGCTTATGAACTTTTTTGAGGGAGATCTTAAGGAGAAATTTTAGCAAGGGGAATTTGTTATTGAAAATACCTTTCTCACTAAGAGGGAGTGTTAATTTTTTGTGTAGCATTGGGAGGTATTCCCACATGCTAAAAAGGCTTCCCAAGTCCAAAAAAATTGTACAAAATAAAAAATAAAAATTATTATTTTGGGCTTCATGTAAGCCCCATTTGTCAAGTCAGGCCCACTATTTGAAGGGGTGTGAGCCTTGTTAAATTTCTCACATTTAACGAGTATAAATATACATTTGACTTCCTCAATTTGGACCAATTTGAATCATCCAACTAATTTGATCTAGCAACCATGCGTGGGAGCATAAGGACAAAATTACAAAGTTTTGAGTAAAGTTTGAAGTTTGACCAAAAGTAGACCATTGACTTGTGCCTTGATTGAGTTGACTAGTTGTGCTTGATCATGTTTATGGTTGACTTTGATTCCAAAAATAGGCTTTCTTTGACCGAAATTCTTGATAGATTGATCGCAAGAAAGAGCTTTGACTTAAGGGTTGACTACGAGTTTAATTGTAGGTTTGAGTTCACTGCAGGGGTCAAGCCATAGACATGAATTTGATTGCAGGGGATTGTTTGACTAGGCTAAAAATTTCTCATAAGAAAAGTTTGTTGGATTTTTCCCATGGTAAATTTGTGTCTCTCTTGTGCTTCGTTGCCTTTTTATGACCCTACTATTATCATTGCATTATTGTTGAGATTTCGATGTATAATTACATAATGATATTATATGTGATATAAGATAACTCAATTGGAAATCATTAGAAAGTAATTATTGGATTACAAAATCAATTTTTATTATATGAAAATTAACATATGAGACCCTCTTGTTTGTGGGACAAGGAAGCCACCTTCATACAACAATGATTGCTAAAATCTACGAAGACATACATACCCCTCTTTGGTTTTGAACTTGTGACTTCTTAGAAGGAAACACATGCTCTTAACCATTAGGCCCTCTCATGCTGTATTGGGTTTGCTCATTCTTTGAACATAGTAAATTTGTAGAACCTATTAGTTGAGAGTTGAATATAAAACATTATATTCGTCTGAAGTTGCATCTAATTTTAATATTAAACTAGACATACAATAAAATCAAAATATTTCCATTTTAATGATATATATTAGTATTTTTTTTCATTTAATGAAGAATATTAATTTGTTTAAAATGGGAAAAATATTATAGAAACAAATTTATTTAGTAATGACATGATAATGGTTTTATAATATTTTTTTCTTTAGGAAAACCTTTAAAGGAAACTCAAGGAACACTTCCTTATTTGTCGATGACATCATTAATAAATGTATCAACATGGTTTAGTGTGCCTAACCTAGGAGATTTAGACTTGACACATACCATGATGAAACTAGCCAAATATTCAACAACGTGGCAACTAGTTGAGCTAACCCATTAGACTTAATGGTTTTATACTAGTCATAATTTCAAGGTTGGAAAATAAATCATTTATTTTTAAAGCATATTGGAGAAAAATGTAATTTGTGAAAAGGTTTGTTGAAAAAACATACATAATAAATGGATTAGAAGTGATAAACAAAATCATATGAGTAAATTTGTATAGGTTTAACTAAACAAAGAAGTCTATTTCCAAGTTGAGAAAGATGCTAGTGAAATGGCATGAGTCTAGGGTTTTAGGTTCAAGGTTGTCCATGGATAAATTAAGGAAGGGGCAAGATTACTCCTTTGCTTCTCAAACTCTAGTCTCCAAAGCATGTATGAAGTAAAGGGGGGATTTTTTGAAGCGTTGGATTCTTAGAGCTTAGAGAAGTTAGAGCTATCATTTCAATGTTCAAGGAAATTATAAATGTAGAGGTAAGGGATATGGATCTAAGGTTTCATATTGAAGATCTCAAGGGTGTTCATGCACTTGGAAATTAGAGGAGTAAAAGTGTCATGGCATGGGATGGGCTAAAAACAAATGAGCTTTGTATGACGAGGAAATTTGAGGCATGGTATTATTGTGAGTGTGAGAATTCTCTAGCTTGAGGGTATGACAAATGTAGGCCTAAAGGGAAAATTCTTGAAACAAAATTTGTATTCGAGGTAGGTCTAGGATACATTGAGTTAGTGAGTAGGAGTAGCCCTAGAAAAGGGATAGGGTTTAGCCTCCTTAGTCTAAATGGATTAACTGGAGGAGTGTAAGGGAGTAAGGATTCTTAGATGAGAGATTCGAAGGTTGTGGTTGAGAAAAAGAGGAAGAAATGTGAGGATAAAGTGAGAAAATGAACCCATATTGGGTGGTCTATTAACCACATGCCATCATAAATTTTAGCTTGGGTGGGATAATTCAAGGCACTGTTGATAAATTCGGGCAAGCTGAGATTCATTGGGAAGCTTCATGCTTGCAAAATTGGGGGAATTTAACTCAAGTTCATCCAAATTTTTGAGAGCCTGGTCAACATAAACATAGTGGAATTTGTAGTAAGAGATGGCATAAATTGGTGCATTGAGGACTAGTATTATGAGATAATCAACTTTCTAAATTGGAATTTATAAGGTATCCCATTAGTTTGAAGTTAGAGTGGAAATTTGTGTGCTACTTATTTGTGGCAAGGAGTGATGGGATGCTTCTCAGTGTATTGTATTTGCACCATTTCTATTCAGAGAAGAGAGCATAACAACTTCACCTTCAAATTGAGCTTTCTCTCATAAGGGTTTCCTAGAGCATATCTTGTGTTCATTGTGATTTGTGAGCATTCATTTTTCAGTATTCTACATTTTCATGTATTTTATCTATTCCATGCTTAAGAAGGGAATGAAAAATATAAAAATATAAGGAAAATTAACCCTCATAATATATATTTTCAGAGAAATATATTTTTATTGGATATATTGTGATGAATTGTCTAGTGGAATATTCACGAAAATTTATAGATCATATTGGTATCAGAGCAAATTTATTTGGGTGTATTGTGGGGAGTTGCATGGGATCAGATTGTTTTAAGAAAAAAGTCATAAAGCCCTAGTCATGACCAACGAATCTAATTTTAATAGCCCTAGCGATATGATACAGGAGATATTTTCAAGGCTAGAAGTGTAGGTTGTAGATATTAGCCATAATAAAAAAAGATAGAGGTTTCAACTCATAGGTTAGATTTGAGGGAAAATTAGGGGATCAGGAAGAACCAGAGGAGTATAAGAAAGAAACCGAAAAAAGTGAAACCTAGTTCGAGTGTCATGAGCCATTCACAATCCCTATTTAAGATGGAAGAGAAGTTCAACATCAAGCCATATCAAGCTGATATTGACGCTTTGAAATTAAATCATTCATCCTAGAACATTTAGAGGTTTATTTTAACATTCATCACACAGAGGAAGAACACAAAATTACTTTTTCCTATTTGAAGTTAGAAGGCCATGCATTGCCTTGGTGGGAAAGCCACATACAAACCTTGAGGCTAAAGGGGGTACACTAGTAACTAAGTGGGAGTATAGAAAAACTATTATAAAGTCTCAATTCTATCTTATTAGGTATGTAGAGGACCAATGGATCTAGTAGCATTACTTCAGGCAGAGACAGAGGCAGAGTGTATATGAGTACACTACATAATTTAGGAAGATGAAAATCATGTTGGATATCTCTTCCAAAAACCCATAAGCACTCCTCAAATATTTGGGGATCAACAAAACCATATGTGAAAACTTGTGATGCTATTCAAACCCATAATGGTGGATGAGGCTTGTTGTGCCAAGAAGTGCTCTACAACCTAGTATAAAGAGAAATGTGTAAGGATAAATGTTTGTAAATTTAATATAAACATTTAACTATTAGCCATAATTGTACTAATTAATATAATATCGACCCTTACAAAAACATAAATATTTACTATTTATACGTTAACTTTGTTAAAAACTTAAAAATATAATATAAAATGACTCAATTAAAAAATTAAAACGTATACAAAAATTATATCTCTATCAATACAATGATTATTTTAATCATCAACATTGGAATTTAAAGGCATATGCAATTTTTCTTGAAGGGTGGAAATTCAAATGAGCATTGCATGGACTAATATGGAGGGAGGGATTAATGCATTTTGGAAATTTTGGTACTGCTTAAATTGCATTCATGCCCCCAACATCTAAGAAAGTATAGACACACAAGGTCTTTTGTATCATTTATAAAAATCTCTCCAACATACTAATATCGAGTGAGAATGTAGAAATATAGATTCTATGGGCTCTTCGGGTCCTTAGTATTCTACCTTTCCTAATTAAATCAAAATTAAAGTTAATATAATTATTAATTTGAAGCTAGCCACATCATTTCCAAAATTTGAGGCTGTGAGGAACTGAACCTCAAAGGTTGTGTGCAATGCAGTGAAGATGTAATCAATTATTTTAAATAGCTGTTTTATATTTTTTAATATAATCAAAGAAGTTGCTATAAAGATAAATCAATGGAGTTGAGGTTGAAAAGAAGCAACACACCAAATTGTTGATCAAGGCCATTTAATTGCATTTTTTTGCATCCATAGACTGATATGCATTATTTTTTTTTTCAAATTCAGTTACACTTAATTGATTCAAATGGATATGTATTATTGTGAGATTATCAAATTGTTCACCAGAGAGAGGAAACAAAACATAAATACAACACCCCAAATTGCATAAAGAACTCAATTCAATTGTTCACATACTAAGATTAGCAATTTGGGTTTGGTGTAAAGAAATACGATGGAAATAGATCTAAGTTTGTGCGTATTGATGAGTCAACCAAACAATCTAAAAATTATGTAAATAGTCGAGTAGAGAAAGGTGAACCTATTGAAATGGTAGAAAAAAAGAGAGTTTCATTTTGAAAGTTAAAGCAACTTTTAACAAAGAGATCGATTTTTTGACCCAACAACAATGTAGTTCGATGTGAATAAATTACAAAGGTGGATGATTAAAATGTTTTTGTAACAATATAAGGAAAGACATCATCATTTGTATTAAATTGGTATTGGTTCGGAATTAGGCATATATTTGAAAATCACTCATGTTGTTACGTAAAGTTTTAAATATGGATTATTAAAGCATTTTTGTGACAATTATGGATACATATATGAATTATTGATGTTATCGCTATGGATCTTGGGAAATAGTTTTTTTAATAGGGATGTATATATCGATTAGCACTGAGCCAAAAAGGGGTTGATAACTCTGGTTAACATAGGAGTGAGATTTATTTAGGTTATAATACATTAAATCTAATATATACCAATCTAGATCCATCTTAACCCCAAATCTATCAAGTGTTGAGAGAGATCAAATCTCTCAAGGTGAAAACCTCTTTTTTGAGTGAAAAACTTGAGGAAAAGTTTTCACCTTGAGAGATTTGATCCCTCTGGCCGCTTGATAAATAAGGAGCTAAGATGGAACTAGGTTGGCATATAGGCACAATAATTGGATAACATATACTAGAAGAAAGGGAAATCAAATGGTTCAAAGTAGAAGGAACACCAAGAAGCTTCCAAAGAAGAGAAGAATAAATGGAAAGCGGGGAAGGAAGAAAAGTCAACAACCACAACACACTAATGAAGGATCCCAACAACCACCACAACCACTGTAACATTGATGGTCACATAGAGGAGAAGTGTTGGAAGTTACATCTAGAACTCAAATTGAAGAACTGGAAGAAAGATGTGAAGGAAAAAAAATTCTCATAGCCACATATTTGAGAAAACATGTGGAAAATATATCAGACAAGAATGAGAAGATTCTTTGTACATCAATGCAGAAGGGGGTGAATTTTAATATCATTCAACAACAAGAAGAAAAGGAGATGAACAAACTATTCCATATTATAAAGATGCATGTCAAGTGTATGAAAGTTGATACTGTTTTGGACTCAAGATCAGGCAAATATCATTACAATAAAGTTGGAAATAAATTGGGATTGGAGATTCAAGATCATCGTAACCCATATCCATTGGGATGGGTTAATATAGATGTGGAATTCAAGGTAACAAAATAGTGTAAAATCAAATTTGCTATTAGTGCTAATTTTATTGATGTAGAGTTAGATCTAGTTCCACTTGATGTATGTGAAGCGGTGTTTGGGAATCCCTATATATACATGCATGATGCAATCTTTATGAAAAGCGCCGACCAATATCAATTCATCAAGGATTGGAAATCTTTCACCATCAATGCACACAAGGGTAAGTCTAAAATTCCATTGGTAAGTGCCAACCAAGCCAAGAAACTGACTAGTTCTAAAAATAAGTATGTTTTACTATTTTTAAGAGAAAATCAAAATATAGAAGAGTTAATGAGAGCAAAGGAATCCTTAGAAGGGTGCACTATGGAAGAAATACAACAACTGAAAGATTTTCTATAGGCATACAAGGAAGTGGTTGAGTCTTAAGCGATACCACCCAAGAGGGAAGTGGAGCATGAGATCTAACTATTGCCAAAATATATATTGCAAATGATTAGGCTATATAGGTAGTTCATAATAGAAGCTAACGAGGTGAAGAAACAATTGTAGTAGCTACTAGAGTAGGGTGTTATTCGATCAAGTACATCAACATGTGGGTCACTCATAATAATTGTGCCTAAGAAAGATGTGACTAGGAAAATGTGCATTGATTACAAGGTGTTGAAAAAAAATATGCTCAAGAATGGGTACCCACTACCAAGGATAGACCAGTTGTAGTACGAAAAATAATTCACTAAGCTCGACTTAAAATTAGGATATCACCAAGTTTGAGTCAAAGAATAATATACATGGAAAATTAACTTAAAAACTAGGCAAGGTTTGTATGAGTAGTTAGTCATGCCATTTGGTCTATGTAATTCACCAATTGTATTCATGAGATAAATGAATGACATGCTACACCATTTTCTAGATTCATTTGTTATTGTTTATTGGACGATAAGCTGATATTCAATGCTACCTAGAAGGAACACATCTCACATTTAATGTTAGTGCTATAGACGTTGCAGTAGTGCCAACTACTAACAGATCTCGATGAAATGTGAGTTTGCATAATCTTTTTGGTTTATTTAGGATATGTGATTGGTGGAGGAGAGGAAAAGATATATCCTATCAAGATGGAGGCCATCATGAAGTGACCGATGCATATCAATGTTTCTAAGGCCAGGAGTTTCATTTGGGAAACATAGTGTTACACTAAAATTTGTCACCATGACTATTTGCAGTTAGTATGGCTCCAACTGTCATACTATCCTCCTTGGCAAGCCTCATACCTCTGCTCTCCATGTCAAACTTCAAGAAAGAGAGAAAGTCTTTAAAAATCTATTTTATCTATGGGTACGCAGTTTCTCTCAACCTTACCTGCGTGTACGCAACCCAAGTTCACACTACCTGCGTACTTGTACGCTCTGTATGTAAAGGGGTGGGTGCGTACTCCTGTAAATGTCAAAAGGCGTGAGTTTCATCTTAAAAAAGTTACTTGTGGTCATTTCTAGAGCATTCTAGAAGCTTGTTTGACGTGTATTGAGCACCTCCAGATGGTTCATGTATCCCCATGAAAGAGGAACTTATCCCATCAAGAGGGGAGCTACCCCATCCAAAGAGGGGCTTATCCCATTGATGGTGGACCTGATTAACTTCCTCTAGAGCACTATAAATACAGGCATTGGGCCAGAAGGAGGGAGGTTGAAAGCTGAATATTCCAAAGGGTAGATGCTGTTGGAATTAGGACTTCCTTGTAGAAGCTTGTGAGGAGAGATTCCCATCCTTTCTTGTTTTATTTGGAAGTGGGTGAGCTTATCAAAGTAAAGGAAAACTCTTGTTGGACCCTGGGAGGGACCTGCACAACTCCAAGGCCCAGGTTGTAATGGTTTCTTTTGTTTCCTATTAATACAAATAAGTCCATTTTTCTCAACAATTTGTTATTTATGAGTTGTTTCATATACTCCTTGGTCTATATGTTAAATATGTTTTATTTTATGAGATATTCAGGTGCTATTTAATCGTTTGATTGTTAGTGAATGCAGGTTTCGAAGAGAAGGAGGAGCTCATCCGGATCGACGAGGCTGGACTACTACAACAGCGTTGGACTACAGGTAGGATCTAAACACTTGATTTCTTATATGGTAAATGCATATTTAGAGAAGGATTGTTCTTAATTGTCTTGTTTGTCACTAGAAAGCCTTAAGCTTCTAGGGAGGTTGGTTTTGTCCACAAAATTAACTCTTTCCGCCTGACACCCCCAAAAAATGTCATTTGATGCCTCATAATGCTCCACAAAGGTTTTAGACCCTGTTTTCCAAACTGGGTCCACCACTGGTAAAACCAGTCTCGTGAGTTGATTCCTCCACTTTTTCCACTCCAAATGCATCGAGATGGATGAAAAACAATATAATGATCCAATTTGGATCATCTACGATATCTTCTTTTGGAACAATAATACTGACCTCACCAGTTCACTATGATATTGTGTGAATTTTCTCATGTACTACGAAATTGATTCAACCTTTTGCATTTTGATTCTACGAAGCTTGTCCTTCAATACCATCTTCTTATGGTCATTACAATGTTCTCAAACAAGTCTATGATTTTTTTCCACATCGCGAATGGAGTTTCTTTCCCATGGAGGTTCAAGACAATATGATCTCGAACTCCCTCAAATATGATCCTCCTCGCTTTAGCTACATCCTTCTTCCACTGAACAAGATCCTGGGCATCAGCTGTTGGGGGTTTAACTACATCTGTCTTGATGTAATTTAGTAGCCCATTATCATCTAATACTACCTCCATATGGATATTCATTTCTAGAAAATTTGTGGTTCCTTCCAGAACATACTCGAGCCTGAGTCTGGTGGAATTTATCTTTTCAATGCTAGATAAAGCCTGCAACACTGAACTTGAAATTCAAACCTCCTACACAAACTTAAAATTATCTTCTCTATTTTTTTCTTTTTGTAATACCATGTAAAATTAATTGTAAATTAAATACTTCTCATGTAATTTTCTAAAACATAAGACTCAAATCTACTCTACTCTTCTATGGAAAGCAATTCATGATTGAGAAACAAGATCAAGAACATGTGACATAAATCAAGACACATAACATGAGGATATATATAGGGTAAATCCATTGTTCAAAACCCCTTCCTATCTGTAATTCAGTAACCATAAAATAGAGAAGAAATACAATGCTTGTTGAAGCCTAAACAACCTCTGCACAAGTATAATCTATCTCACTGCCTCACAAGTTGACTCTGGCAAACACTTAGCCAATTTTTTTCCTGCAAAGCTCCTATTTCCTTGCATTTCTTCTCAAGGAATTATCCCCCCATTAATTAGGGAAATACCCATCCTGAATTGCACAATCCCTATAGGTCCTTCTCTAACTGCATGCACCACCTATACAACTTGGATAATTATACAATTGATAGTACACTTCCCTTGAACTCCAATCTCAACTGGGTAACTTGTATTTCATGCATGCATGAGTTAATTATGGCTGATTTATTAGTTAATTGGTTGAAAAATGAAGTTTCACCCCACTTCTAGACCTTTTACTATATCCTCCAACAGTTATAACTAGTTTAACTCACTTCAACTCAGTTTAACTAAATTAAATTATTACAACTCAAATTAAACTCAACCTAGGCTCCTAAAATTTAGGAATCACTCTACATGACTCAAGTTAGGCCCTCAACTTGAATTAACTCATTCAAATAAGTGAAACTAACTTAGTTAACTCATTCTTGTTGTCCTGTGATGTGGAATTACAATTTTCTCCTAATTTAATTCAAGCGAAAATTAAATCAATATTTTCTTGTTGTCATTTCCAACAAAGTGTGATGCCATTTTTAGCTTCTAGAGCTTGGTTTCATTCATAGGACTCTAATTTTCCTTGGGCTTTTCCGTCCCAGGAGCCTGATATCCCTCTTGTGAAATTTCTTTATTTCCTTTTAATGTCTTTTTCACTTGCATCTCTTATTTCTACATTTACTATTCATGCTTGTTTTGTTGTAGGTTACATTGGTTAAATGATTAAAGTGGGTTTTTTTTTTCAGATTATTTACATATTCACAAGAATTATTCATCCTTATAACACCTTTTAAATTTCATATTCATCATTGAGCTACTTGGATTGGTCTACTAGTTCACAAATCTAGAATTTCTAGAAATCCCTTGTAGCAAAATAGTTGTAATTTTTTGTTACCTTTTATAATGTTTTAATGAGATTAATTTGATTTGATTCCACTTGTATTAGGTTATAAAAAAAATCAATTTAATAACAAAATCTACCCCATATCATTTTCACTTGATTAAGTTAGGCATTTGGTAGGTTAACTAGCTCACTAGTTCTTGAATTTCCAGTTTTTAGAGTAGTAATTTTCTACTATTTTTTAGCACATGTTAATAGTGGTATTTTGGAGTGATTACACTTGGAATGGAGTCCCAAGAAATCCTAAGTATTAAAAAATTTCCCATCATATTTTCATTTTATTTACTTGGGCATCCATCAATTTATCTCCTCTTGTTGTGGAGGTAAATCCCCTCTGCGGACAGAGGTGATCTCACTAGCCCAAATGGGGTCTAGCGACAATCAAACAACGCTAACACGCAGGTTCCTAATTGCAAATTAAAGACTGATGATGAGGGCCTACCTCGAATTCAACACTAGTACTTGTAGAAGAGTCATCGCTCCCGTTCTTTCACTCTGGATGGTCACAATCCCCACGATCCTCGTGAACGGACACCTGCACATGCAAAGAACGACACAAATACAAGCATAAAATCCAAGAGATGCAACTATATATCAATCAGAAAGGATATAACTCAATCATCATGATAAAGACAATAAGAGTGGAACCATAATGATAGTCGTCTATTATTATTGATAAACAAAGAAGAATACATCCATAGTTCTGACGTCAAATCCTCCTTTGGTTGGGTGATTAGCAACGCATGCCTTGCAAAGCTTGTTGGGAATGGGGAACAAGCCTCTCTTTCCTTGGTCACTTGGACAAGAATCTCCTCATTTAAGATTTAGCCTTATGGGGATGAAGAAGGCCTCTTGTAGCATGAGCTTAGCAATTCTCAGACTTTGGGACTTAGAATTCTGGAGCTTGGAGAGTAGAATTACTAACTAGCTTGTCAAAGGAAAAAGGACAAGCTTATATAGAGAAAGGAGAAGGAGTTAGGATCATCCACAAGATTCATGGGATTGGCCTTATCATTAGGAAGCTTCCATGAGAGGTGGAGAACTAC
>APFE031051576.1:0-14709 GCA_000404065.3 Pinus taeda | reverse complement strand
AAACAAAACGAATTCAAGCAAGCACGCAACCTAATGCAACTAATAGCAAGGAAATGAAACTTTTCTTTGAAGAACACGAGACAACGAAATGCTCTTTCCTTTTCAACTATCAATGCAAAAGATACTAGTTTGCTCTACTTTTTCAATGACACAAAAGTTCTTTTCAAATGAATTCAGAGAGATAGAAATACTAAGTGAAAAACTAAATCACTCAATGCACACACAAGACAATTCCCAAGTCACTAAAACCAGTTCTCCAAAACGAAGGAAAACGAGGGCTTACGAGCTATCGTAATCTAAGCTCAAAAAAGACAATGAGGAATTCGACGGAGGAAAGCAAACCGCTTGGAACACAATCAATCACTTTCACCAATCACCAGACAAAAGCGCAAACAAAACGAAGTCGGCTGGCCAACTAAGAACACCAAATCCCGGACGGGAGGCTAGACACACACGACCACTAGATGCCCTAGGGTTTGAGTGTGAAATCA
Organism: Pinus taeda; assembly: GCA_000404065.3. Lineage (NCBI taxonomy): Eukaryota > Viridiplantae > Streptophyta > Pinopsida > Pinales > Pinaceae > Pinus > Pinus taeda. The sequence goes on along the minus strand of APFE031051576.1, from coordinate 14,218 downwards.
AATGAAGATAAGCGAACACCCGAAGGATGAGTGGATGGTCAATCGAACAGACATGGCAGAGAAAGGATGGCGACCTCAACAATGCTAACAACCAAGTCTGGAGGGATCTGGAAGGCTGGTTGTTAGAACAAATTCGCCCAAACAGGATCAGCGCGGGTGAAACACTAGACTGGCGCGCTGACGTCGCAGACCAAATACAGAGGACTTCCGGTCAGCGCTCAACAGGACAAATGGAGGGCGCGCTGTCCGTAAAATGGGACCAGCGCGGAAAAGACGTGTGCTTCCGCGCTGACGTCGCAACAGCAACATTGACCTCCGCCTGTCAGCGCGGCTATTTTATTAACAGACGCGATGATTCATTTAACTTAGGTAAAGAGGGTTTTTTTAGCCATTTTGAGGAGCATGAGTATAGGTGAATGTGGTTTATAGCACAGTAGGGAGACTGACATGATGGCAATGACATTTTACTGTGTAACACAAATCATAGGGAATAATGATTTAACCAAGTGCTTAATAATAACTAGGACCACCAATCAATTAGTTCTCCCCTTTTGGAAACAAACCATACATCACAAAAAGTCAAAAGTTATTACAAATGGGCATGCAAACATAACACCACGAATAACCTATGAATTCATGAACATAAAACACATAATGATATCATTTAGCATAGATGAAAGGATCCCATTTCACACAACGTTTATATTCATAAAGGAATGTATTTCATCATTCAGGCCAATTATGTTAATTTCTCATCACACTGATCATGCATTATGAATATTCATTTCAACTATACCACTCTCAACCTACCATTGCACACATACACATTGAATCCAAAGTAATATTTAAATATAAAATATTGAGAAAAAATACAATTCATTTGCAACAAATAAATACACTTATATATTCCTCTTAAAATTGTTGGAAACCGAATAAGGGATGACCATTTTCCACCAAATTGTAGGCAAAACTACACTATAAATTTCTTACAACTAGCCACCCCCCAACCATATCCAATGTCTTATGGATGCATCAGTTAGTGAATAAAAATAATGAGTTTAATTCAATGTACAAAGTATGAAGGAGCATTTCCTTCATTGGCTACGAAATAGGGATGTCACTGCACAAAGAACTAAGTTTAGGTTGATCAAACAACAAATATGGCCACTAAGGGCCTTCACAACATAGAAGGAAATTCCTTCCCACTTTCTATAATCCTTAAGATTCTCCTTCTTTTAGTGCTTCACATGTATAAACACAACCAAATAGTTTAGTTCTTTTTAGGCTATTGGATTCAAGTAGAGGAATCTCTCTTTTGTAACCTCATCTAATATATTTGAAGATTGGACTATATGGTCCAGATTCCAATCTCAGGTTTACAAGTCTCTGGCTTATAGTAATTTTGGATTTACAACAATTCAAGTCTCTTTTCTTTATCTAACGTCTCTACTTGCTATAATACTCCAAACTCAACAACTTAGAATCACCAAAATAATTTCCTTCTCCTCATGAACACTACTTCATGCATGAGAGATTGAGGGTCCCCTTCTCAGGCTGAGGAGTCAACAAGGAATTCGTTCTAAGGTGGATAGCTCGTGTTTAGGTAGTTTAGTACCTCCTCTCCTCATTCCTCTCAAAACTATTTATTAGTTGGTAGTTCAACTAGAACATTGGGGGCCATGAACATTAATTTCAAGGAATATAGGAAACATCCCAAACCCCCATATAAGATTTATAATCAATCTATTATTTCAGACATGAAGATATGTATATGCTTGTACTCATCTTTAACTTTATAAAATTATAATTATATTAGCAAAATATTTACATCAAATAGTTGAGAATGCCATCCATGTTGAATCTCCAACATTATCATTTTTCAATTAGATTACAAAAATTTGGAATGAGAAAAAGGGATGTTACATTCCCATCCTCCTTAAAGAAAAATTGTCCTTTGTGTTCTACTTTCCATAGAACCAAACTTATACATAAAACCAAAATGGGTATGCCTTCTACATGGAATCCTCTAGTTCCCATGTCCAAAATTCTTCCATTGCACTTTGACTTACATGGAGCATGGTCGTCCTCTTTGTTGAGTATCCATTATGGTTTTGGACAGATATCTCCCTTAGATTCCACCTGTATCAAAGTCCAATCAATTATACAATTAACATAATGTATATATATTTTAAGTAAAGATATATAAAACACATCATTTTCTTTCATTGTGGGAGGAATGGTGAGTTTGTATGCTAATGGACCTACTCTCCTCAAGACCTGAGATGGTTCACAGTATCTTGGTGTTAACCTGGCACATAGTCCCACTCTTAAGGGACTTTTGTTTTCCTTGATTTGGACATAAACATGATCTCTTATTCAAAATTTCTTATGCGACCTTCAATTTTTTCCTTATGGCGGCGACTTCCTATTCCATTTTATTTAACATTTCTAGCCTATGTGTGACTCTATCCACTAGATTACCCTACTTGATTTGGATATTGCACTTTCTATCATACATGGCTTTGAAAGGGTTCTTCTTTAACAATTCTTGATAGCCAATATTATAAGAAAATTCCACCAAAGGAAGAAAATCTTCACAGCTCTTAGGTTGATTCATAACATACATGCTAAGTATGTTTTCTAATATTCTATTTACTCTTCATGTTTTTCCATAAGTTTGAGGGTGATAGGATGTGTTGAATGTTGATAGGGTTTCAAATATTGTAAATAAAAACTTCCAAAATTTGAGGTAAACTTGGAATCATGATTCTATATGATCTTCTTAGCCATGGGATGTGTGACAAGCGGCATAACTAGAATGGCAATATCTCAGCCATTGGATGGGTGACAAGTGGCCAGATCTATGCCATGGATGAGCAACAAGTGGCTGCACGAGAGTTCTAGATCTCAACCATTGGATGTCTGCCAAGTGGTGCCAGTGGCCAGATCCCAGCCATTGGATGTGTGATAGGTGGTGCCACTACAGTGGCCAGAGCTTGGCCATTGGGTTAGCGACAAGTGGCAATACTAGAGTGGCCAGTGGATTTGTGACAAGTGGTGTGCCGAGTGGCCAGATCTCAGCCATTGGATGTCCATTGGATGTGTGACAGGTGGTGCCACTACAGTGGCCAGAGCTTGGCCATTGGGTTAGTGACAAGTGGCAATACCAGAGTGGCTAGTGGATGTGTGACAAGTGGTGCACCGAGTGGCAAGATCTCAAGCATTGTAATGAAGTGGCGCAACCTAACCAATGGTTGAATGCCAAGTGGCAACAACAGATTGGTATATCTCGACCAATGGTTGTGTGCCAAGTGGTGGCAACAGATTGGGTATATCTCGGCCATTGGATGTGTGCCAAGTGGCGCCATGAGAGTCGCTAGATGTTGGCCATTGGATGGGTGCTAAGTGGCACCATGAGAGCGGCGAGATGTCGACCATTGGAAGGGTGCCAAGTGGCACCATAAGAGCGGCCGTATCTTGGCCATTTGATGGTGACAAGTGGTGCTATGAGAGTGGCCAGCTCTAGGCCATTGGATGGGTGCCAAGTGGTGCCATAAGAGCGGCCATATCTTGGCCATTTGATGGAGACAAGTGCTGCTATCAGAGTGGCCAACTCTAGGCAATTAGATGGGTTCCAAGTGGCGCCATAAGAGTGGCCAGCTCTGGGCCATTGGATAGGTGCCAAGTGGCATCATGAGAGTGGCCAGATCTCAGCCATTTGATAAGCGACAAGTGGTGCCATGAGAGTGGCCAAATATCTGCCATTGAATTGGTGATAACTGGTGCTATGAGAGTAGCCAGATCTCAGCTATTAGATGTGTGACAAGTGGCGCCATAGAGTCACCAGATCTTAGGCATTGGATAGGTACCAAGTGGCCAGATCTCAACCACTTAATGTGTGACAAGTGGTGCCATGAGAATGGCCAAATTTGAGCCATTGGATGGGTGACAAGTGACATAATGAGAGTCGCCAGATCTCGGCCATTGGATGTGTGCCAAGTGGTGCCATGGGAATGGCCAGATTAAGCCATTAGATGGGTGGCAAGTGGCGCCATGAGAATAGCCAGATATCAACCACTAGATGTGTGACAAGTGGCGCCATGAGAATAGTCGTCTCAGCCATTGGATGTGTGACAAGTGGCGTAACCAGAATGGCCAGATGACAAGTGGTGCCATGAGAATGGCAAGATCTCAACCATGGGATGTGTGACAAGTGGCGTAACTAGAATGGCAAGATCTCAACCATTGAATGGGTGATAAGTGGCCAGATCTGTGCCATGGATGAGCAACAAGTGGCTCCTCGAGAGTTCCAGATCTCAGCCATTGGATGTCTGCCAAGTGGTGCCAGTGGCCAGATCCCAACCATTGGATGTGTGACAGGTGGTGACACTACAATGGCCATAGCTTGGCCATTCGGTTAGTGACAAGTGGCAATACCAGAGTGGCTAGTGGATGTGTGACAAGTGGTGCGCCAAGTGGCTAGATCTCAACCATTGGATGTCCATTGGATGTGTGACAGGTGGTGCCACTACAGTGGCCAAGCTCATCCCAGCCATTGGATGTGTGACAGGTGGTGCCACTACAATGGCCAAAGCTTGGCCGTTGGGTTAGCGACAAGTGGCAATACTAGAGTGGCCAGTGGATGTGTGACAAGTGGTGCGCCGGGTGCCCAGATCTTAGCCATTGGATGTCCATTGGATGTGTGATAGGTGGTGCCACTACAGTGGTCAGAGCTTGGCCATTGGGTTAGCGACAAGTGGCAATACTAGAGTGGCCAGTGGATGTGTGACAAGTGGTGTGCCGAGTGGCCAGATCTCAGCCATTGGATGTCCATTGGATGTGTGACAGGTGGTGCCACTACAGTGGCTAGCTCTTGGCCATTAGGTTAGCCACAAGTGGCAATACCAGAGTAGCCAATGGATGTGTTACAAGTGGTGCGCCATGTTAACACCTAAATCTGCCTTAGGCTAAAGGAAGGAAAAATTTAGGGTAACCACAAACCATGCTCAATCTGGTAGCTAGCCCTACCAGAACAGAAGAGGGCTCTCTCCGTGTCACGCTCACTGAATAAATAAATGATATGGTCTGAGGTGATTTACAGTGAATATTGATTTTAGGCTAGGTAAATAAATATGGAAACAAGAAGCAATTTTTTATAAATGACTGGGTTTCTGGGATATATGAGACCAACGAACAGTATGAGCAGAGAATTTAACACAAAGGCACAGATTACTTCATGAGGCAAGACAGGCGGAAAGTCTAGCAATTAAATTTGAAATAATTCGGAATGGAAGATTGTTTAGGAGGCTGAAAAGGGCATAAACACATGAATCCTTTTCAACAGAAGAAGAACACATAACGTGAAACTTTCCCACAGGCAGAGCAATAAACATGAATTCTACCTTATCTTACTTAGAAACTTTCACTCGAAATGAATATGAATGAACTGTGAAACATGACGAAATACATATGAAACATAAAGAGAACACATTTGCTACACTCACACCACATGAATCTCATGAACAAGAGTTGCTGCCTTTCATTAATTCTCAGTCAAAATATACAATGAAGAACTGAGTTTCTCTCCCACAGTCTCCCAGAAATTACAACCAACCCTTTGCAAATGGTTTTCATACAATAAATAGACTATGCCATAGGGAAATAGAATGACCAAGAGTTGGGGAGTTTTTCAAATCATTACAAAATGGAAATGGAAAGCCAACCATCAGTTACAGGTGCAGCGTTACAAAAATGACAAATGGCTTGGGTGACTATTCGCCTTCCTTTTCCACTTGGATAGAAGCCAACCTTTAGTGAAAATATTCTTTAAATTTTTCCTTAGTTTCCAAAAAAAGTGTAGTGTAAATGAGCGGGCCCACTTGGAGAAAGTCGCAAATCGAAATGTCGCAAAGCGGAAGTGATTTTGGCCTTTTTGTCTATATGCACCGCACCACTTTGGAGGCAATTTTGAGGTACCTTCTGGAGTCCAAATTGTGCCCAAGTGTGCTTGTTGGAAAGCTTGGCCTGTCTACATTCCAACCCAAGTGGAATTTCTGCATTTGGTGCTCAGTTGCCTCTCCAAAAGTTCATTCTCCCAAGACTGCTTCTTGTGTGTCAAAATAGGGGCAGAGCGGTCATTTTTTGAGTGTTTTTGACCTCCTTGGGACTCAAAACATGCCCAAACTTCTTGTCCATGCACCAGAAGGCATGATTTTTCATGCCGAATCCAAAGATATAAGCCATTTGTGATTTGGAGCTCCCAATCCTAAGCGCCGCGCCAGTGGCGCGGCGCACAGGGAGAAAAACCCTGTGTTGTGCCCAAAAATTTGTCATGTGACCAAACTTTCCCCAAATTCTTTGAAATTTGGGCTGGTGGTTCCCTATGAAGTGCTATGCTGGGACATAGAGGCTTCAGCCAAGATTCGAAGCGGATCTTTCTCTTTTTGACTCTTTTGCCTCTTTGTCATTTTGCTCATTTTCGTGTTCAAACTCCTTATCCGAGCCTTTGAACTCATTTTTCATGCCCTGTAGTGATAAACCATCCGCCTCAATATGGTTTTGTCCTTTTCAGCCTTCTCTAGCAGTCTCTCAAGGTGGATGTTGATACGCTTGAGCCAATACTCTCCGTCATTGTTAATCTCTTGCTCTAAAGGAGCGAACTCAATCCTCCTATGTTGGGTAGCTTGGCGATTCTCACGGATGTGTTGCAGCTCCATGATCTCATGCTGGTCCTTGAGTTGTTTGTTCCTTTGCTCCAAATACCTGATAATCCACTTGGCCCTCTCCAAATTGAGAGACAAGGCTTGGATCTCCGTTTGCTGCTCCTGGATGGTCCTTCTAAGTTTGGCACTTTCCACATCTATATCATCATCATGAATGAGGATGAAGTTGGCCTCTTTTTCACCTGATGGCCCCTCGTCATGCATGGGCTTCTTTCCCCTGTCCTGTACCTGTATTGCCAATGTCGGAAGCGAGGCCCCTTCCACCTCGGGTGGAGATAACACTCGCTTTGCTGCTGCAAACAAATTTCTACTGCCTCTCTAATAGGTGATGAATACTGGCATAGTAGTGGTCTCATGGTGCTCATATTGATGAGAAGGACCACCTATCTCATGCTCAACCTCTAATAATACCTGTGAAGTGCTGAAGAGGTCACAGGAGATGAAGTTATCCCAAGTAATGCCCTTTAATCCCAGCTGATGATCGACCAAAATCTTAATAAGAGCAAAGTGATAAACACTATTAAGTTGCTACTGAGGGGTTTTGTGCTGCATGAAGGTGTTCATCCTCTCTATGTTCCTACAAATGAAATATGGGATGTTCATCATCCGTACCCTAGTAAAGTGCATGAGCAACCTGATGTGATAGGCATATAGATGAGAGAACCTCCCCTCACAGCTGAAGTACTTCATGATTAACTTCATCAGTGGAGAATATTCATCTTTCAAATATTTGAATGGAAAAACTCTTTGGAGCTGCCTCAAGAAACTAGCCTCAATGTAAGGCTCATAGTGCTGCCGATCAACCTTCTGTTTCTTGTGCCACTATTCTCCAACATTCGTTATGCCGATTGCTAATGAGACAGTTTTAGGTGTCAGTGTGAAGGTGACCTCAACCAAGATAGAGTGATCTCCCTGTGGGTGAAGCACAAAAAGGCGGGCCAACTCATGATGAACTTGAACATTAGCTACCCTTTGACAAAACTCAAAACATGATAGATGCTGGAAACATGACATAGCAAGAGGGCAGGCCTGCAGTTTTGTGAGGGTGGTTGGCTCATCCCTAACATGTTTGCCACTTTTTTGATGTCTCCGGGGAGTTTGTTCTTCCGAGGATGAATCACTTTGGGTTTCCATATCATACTCCAATGAATGCTCAGAGGCCATGACTCTGCTGTATGTGTACTGTGCTTGGACTACCCTTTGATGATGGTAGTGAAACTATGTGTTGATATGAACTTTGCCACCAAGGGGAACAATGCAAAAAAGGGAGTGTTAGGAAGGGGAATAATATGATGGGATTAGGGGTTATGGGGGGAAATTTTGTTTAGGGATATGTAGGAGAGTTTGGGGATTTGATAAGGTACGGTTTTGGGGTTTTATAGTTGACAAATGAGTGGAGGGGATAGGGAATAGGGGTTTAGTAATGTTTTAGGGTATGGAAAATAGGGAAAAATGGGATAGGGGGAAAGGGAAAAATGGAAAGAAGGGGAAAAATGAAAGGGAGGAGGAGCCTTGGCATCAACACCACAAGTATGCAACCCTAGAGCAATGGCTTTGATGTTTTCAAGGGGTAGGGTTTAGGCATTTTTTATTGCAATTCTAAATGGACATAACCATCATCTTATCCACAAAATTTGATGAACAAGCCAAGATATAGACCCTACCTGGCAATTGGAAGGAATTCCAAACGATTTGTGGAAAATTTGGAACAATTTCGAGCCTTTGTGGTGTGCTCTGCGCTCTGTATATGCATCATGCCCGTGTATTTCCACCATTGTGGGGTCGCGCTCTTTATGTGCGCCGCGCCCATCTGTGTGTGCGCCGCACTCTGGAAAACGACTCCAAACTCACCTAAAACGCATGCTTTGCACTCTCAGTCACTTTGCTATGTTTCTCTATAACCTTGGTGTGCACAATAATCTTGTTACTTGTGGAAACTTGTATATAAAGGAATTTGGAGTCATGGGTTTAATGTTTTCTTCTTCAAAACCCACTTTGATAATGTTTTTATTTTGACACTTTTCATTGATTTAATTCAACACTGAATTTCACTTTTCCCTTTGAATTTTTAGGTAGAATGATGAAATTTTTGGCACTTTTTGTAGGGGTCGCATGACATGGAATTTGGCTAAGGAAACCATGACTGCGCCTGAAGAGATCAACTGGAGACGTTTTTGGAAAATGATCACAAATGACACACTGTTTGACTTTTCTTCAAAACAGGGTTTTGAAGAACAGTGGTAATATGTCAACATGATGATGAAAATCTTTGAATCACAACTTTGTAAGGGTCCCCCTCTGGTCTGCGTGGCTTTATTAGACATGGTTGAAGACCAAATTGACTAATCCCTAGACCTAATGACTGAAAATGACTCTCGTCCATTAAAAGATCGAACATTAACTGTCATGGACTTTAGTGACCATTGACAAAAGACCTAAGCCAGTGGGTGTCAGACATGAGGGGAAATGACTAGCATGACCTTTTTCGTCAGATTATGGCATGCCCCTAGCGGAATGCAGCTGAGTGAATGGAGCGAGACACCAAAAAATGAGATGCAGAAAGAGTTTTGATCTCTGACGAAGGACTGACAAGACCGACTCTAACATTGGCTCCAATGGGGGATGGTAGCTCTAGCTCCTTGGAGGTGTCAAGCACTGCAGATCTTTGGGTGAGTAGACAGTGCCTTGATCCATTGGGCTATGGAGTCGTTATTTCGACAAACAACACAAGACTTTGACGCATTTATTGATTGGAACTTGACTTAAACGGACTTAATTATGAAACCAACATGACTGAGAAAACTGACTCAATGCAAAAGGAAATGACTCATGACTGACTTAACTAAAATAAGAACTGAAAAAACTTATTCAATGGCAGCAGTCCATCAAGATTCTAGGGTTTCAAATTATGATGACAGCCACTTGCATACTAATGCAATATGTACAATCATGTGTAATGTGTCTTCCAATGTAACCAATCAAGCAAACGCCTTCTTGATTGATTCTCCTGATCAGATCTCCTAATCAACAACAGATACTGGTAACTAGGCATCCAAAAACACAGTTGACCATGATCTCCTTCATCAATGAATACTGTAATAATCACCTTCACTGCTGACTGCAACAGATTTGCCATTGGATCATGAAAAACATGAAGATTGACCTCTTGCTGGAAAAACAAGGTATCTTTTTCTCTTGATTCTGGTCTTTCTTCATAGATAAGAGTATGTTCCTGGTCTTCAAAAAATTCTGAACAAATAGATGAGCAAATTTCCTCTTCAAAGAACATTTCAAAACATGAGACATATGAGGAAGAGCCTGAAAGGGGATCCTGAATGGTCTGGTCTGCTGAAGTCTGAATATATTGTAGGTCATCTTCATATGATATGACAGCTAGATTGTCTTTGCATTCATCAATGATGAGAAAAGAAACCTCAAAAGATTCTTGAAACCCAACACAATCATTTATATCATCTACCACATATTCATCCAGAGAAATATTTTCACTTACTTGAACAAAGAACACATCTTGGTGCTCATGAACTAACTCGATTACCTCTTGGTCTAATGACATGAGAACATTTGAATTCAAAACTCTGTTTTCTTCATCCCATATGGTTTTAGCAGCAGAGTTCTCTTTCATGGGACTTAGTACAAGATTTTCTTGGTCATCACAATCTGAATCTACATCTGAAATGGATGTCTTGACATCATCACATTCTGGAATTAGAGCTGGACTTCCTTGCATGTTGTCTTCTTCTATGCACAAATATGAACCGACCCTTTTTCTTTCATCACTTTCAGTCATATGGACATCTTCAACCTGCTAATCTATAAAGTTGTTCATTGGACTGTCATCCTTTTCAAAAGAGGAAGAAGTTTCACCAACACTTTCTTGACCATGTGTGCACTGCAAATTTACTTTAGCTTGAGCTGGAACATGACTGTGCAAGAGTTGATCTATCTCGTCTTCAGACAAAGGAGATAAGACCTTTTGTTTCCTTTTGCTCAAACAGTGATTGTCTTCATTAATTTCAATTGAAGGAGTGTACAAGTTTTCCTCATACTGCTGATCCATTTCATGTAATTCCTGTTGACCGTCAAGATGCAAAATTCCTTCATCTTCCACTGCACTAAAATCTTTATACTGCTGCAGATTTTCATGATCGTCTTTATGCTGTTGAAATGGATTTTCATACAGGACTTCCATGATCTCTTCATCCATGAAATTATCATCCTCATAATATTTTTCAAGGCTCTCAATAAAACCATAAGCATGCTTGCAACAATCCTGAACTAAATTTAATGATGGATAAGATTCTTTATATCTCTCAATGAACATGGCATGAAAATCCTTTAGACAGTAAATGCAAGCAGTGGGAAAATTTTCATACCAAGATTGGGCTTCACCTTCCAGAGTGGCTAGGAATATCTTCATCAAGCAATCTTCAGGAATATCAACCTTCAACTTGCCAATGTGCATGTGAAATCTAACTAGATTTAAAGCAGCATCCTTCCTACCATCATCTTTAAACTTAGGAAAATTCCTTGACCAATCTACTTTTGGAATCTTATTTGGAAATCCTGGAATGTGATCTCGGCTCATGGGAGCGTATCTTCTTGCAATCCGCTCCATTTTAAAAAATCTCAAAGCTACTGATCTCTCTGCAGTGGAGTCACCATGAAGGATTGATTGCTAGATTTTTCAGCGAATGGAGTCACCAAGTGAATGATTTCAACCTTCTTATGTCTAATCGCTGTTCACCATCAACAATCAGCTCTGAACTTGAGATATGTACTGGGGCAAAACAATCTTCAAGCAAACCATTTTCTTCCCTGGTGGAGTCGCCACTATGTTAGCACCTAAATCTGCCTTAGGCTGAAGGAAGGCAAAATTCAGGGTAACCACAAGCCACGCTTAGTCTGGTAGCTAGCCTTACCAGAACAGGAGAGGGCTCTCTCCGTGTCACGCTTAGTGAATAAATAAACGATATGGTCTGAGGTGACTTACAATGAATATTGATTTTAGGCTAGGTAAATAAATATAGAAGCAAGAAGAATTTTTTTATAAATGACTGAGTTTCTAGGATATATGAGACCAATGAACAGTATGAGCAGAAATTTAACACAAAGGCACAGATTACTTCGTGAGGCAAGACAGGGGGAAAGTCTAGCAATTAAATTTGAAATAATACGGAATGGAAAGATTGTTTAGGAGGGTGAAAAGGGCATAAACACATGAATCCTTTTCAACAGAAGAAGAACACATAACATGAAACCTTCCCACAGGCAGAGGAATAAACATGAATTCTACCTTATCTTACTTAGAAAATTTCACTGGAAATGAATATGAATGAACTGTGAAACATAAAGAAATACATATGAAACATAAAGGGAACACATTTTCTACACTCACACCACATGAATCTCATGAACTAGAGCCACTTCCTTTCATTAATTCTCTGTCAAAATATACAATGAAGAACTGAGTTTCTCTCCCACAGTCTCCCAGAAATTACAACCAACCCTTTGCAAATGGTTTGCATACAATAAATAGACTATGCCATGGGGAAATAGAACGACCAAGAGTTGGGGAGTTTTTAAAATCATTACAAAATGGAAATGGAAAGCCAACCATTATTTACAGGTGCAGCGTTACAAAAATGACAAATGGCTTGGGTGACTGCTCGCCTTCCTTTGCCACTTTGATAGAAGACAACCTTTAGTGAAAATATTCTTTAAACTTTTCCTTAGATGCTGAAAAAAGTGTAGTGTAAATGAGTGGGCCCACTTGGAGAAAGTCGCGAATCAAAATGTCACAAAGCGGAAGTGATTTTGGCCTTTTGTCTATATGCGCTGTGCCCAAATCTATATGTGTCGCGCCACTTTGGAGGCGATTTTGAGGTACCTTCTAGAGTCCAAATTGTGCCCAAGTGTGCTTGTTGGAAAGCTTGGACTGTCTACTTTCCAACCCAAGTGGAATTCCTACATTTGGTGCTCATTTTCCCCTCCAAAACTTCATTCTCCCAGGACTTCTTCCTGTGTGTCAAAATAGGGGCAGAGAGATCATTGTTTGAGTGTTTTTGACCTCCTGCGGACTCAAAACATGCCTAAACTTCTTGTCCATGCACCATCAGGCATGATTTTTCATGGTAAATCCAAAAATACAAGCCATTTGTGATTTGGAGCTCCCAATCCTAAGTGCCGTGCCAGTGGCGCGACGCACAAGGAGAAAAACCCTGTGTTGTGCCCAAAAATTTGTCATGTGACCAAAATTTCCCCAAATTCTTTGAAATTTTGGCTGGAGGTTCCCTATGAAGTGCTATGCTGGGCCATAGAGGCTTTAGCCAAGATTCGAAGCCAATCTTGCTCTTTTTTCCTCTTTTGCCTCTTTGTCGTTTTGCTCAATTTCGCCTTCAAACTCCTTATCCGAGCCTTTGAACTCATGTTTTGTGCCCTGTAGTGATAAACCATCCTCCTCAATATGGTTTTGTCCTTGTCAGCCTTCTCTAGTAGTCTCTCAAGGTGGATGTTGATACGCTCGAGCCAAGACTCTCGGTCATTGTTAATCTCTTGCTCTAAGGGAGCGAGATCAATCCTCCTATGTTGGGTAGCTTGGAAATTCTCACGTATGTGTTGCAGCTCCATGATCTCATGCTGGTCCTCGAAATATTTGTTCCTCTGCTCCAAATACCTGATAATCCACTTGGCCCTCTCCAAATTGAGATACAAGGCTTGGATCTCCGTTTGCTGGTCTTGGATGGTCCTCCTAAGTTCGGCACTTTCCACATATGTATCATCATCATGAATGAGGATGAAGTCAGCCTCTTTTTCACCTGATGGCCCCTCGTCATGCATGGGCTTCTTGCCCGTGTCCTGTACCTGTATTTCTGATGTCGGAAGCGAGGCCCCTTCCACCCCAGGTGGAGATAACACTCGCTTTGCTACTGCAAACAAATGTCTATTGCCTCTCTGATAAGTGATGAATACTGGCATAGTAGTGGTCTCATGGTGCTCATACTGATGAGAAGGACCACCTATCTCAAGATCAACCTCTGATAATACGTGTGAAGTGTTGAAGAGGTCACGGGAGATGAAGTCATCCCAATTAATGCCCTGTAATCCCAGCTGATGATCGACCAAAATATTAATAAGAGAAAAGTGATAAACACTGTTAAGTTGCTGCTGAGGGGTTTTGTACTGCATGAAGGTGTTCATCCTCTCTATGTTCCTGCAAATGAAATATCGGATGTTCATCATCCATACCCTAGTAAAGTGCATGAGCAAACTGATGTGATAGGCATATAAACGAGAGAACCTCCCCTCACAGCTGAAGTACTTCATGATCAACTTCATGAGTGGAGCATATTCATCTTTCAAATATCTGAATGGAAAAACTCTTTGGAGCTGCCTCAAGAAACTAGCCTTAATGTAAGGCTCATAGTGCTGCCGATCAACCTTATGTTTCTTGTGCCACTGTTCTCCAACATTCGGTA
>APFE031051568.1:0-12112 GCA_000404065.3 Pinus taeda | reverse complement strand
ACATCATTACCCATGTACACAACTCCATCATTAATTGATTTATATGTGTTAAACCATTCTTTATGGATACACATGTGGTTAGATGCACCAGAATCTAACAACCAATGTTGATCAAGATTTGACACATTAACTGATAATACTTCATCACTCATACCTGAACCAGATGCCGAACCTGTATCTGCCGTATTCGCCTCCTTCTTCTCTGTCGAAGCATCTTCTTTTGAAGTTTGATGCTGTCGCTTCCAGCAGTCCTTCTTTAAATGCCCTGATTTGCCACAAAACCAATACTTTAGCTTACTCTTCTTCCCTTTCGACTTTGAACGTGAGTTGCTCGGCTTCCTGGGGCGTCTTTCTTTCGAATGACCTCTAACCATCATAGCTTCTGATGTAGAGGTTTCGGAATGCGACCTCCTCCTTGTTTCTTCCGATAAAGGATGCAACTACATCATCAAACTCAATAGTTTCTGATGAACTAAGACTTATAGAAGTAACAAAATGATCCCATGATTCGGGCAACGAGCACAATAAAGTAATAGCTTTATCCTCGAATGGAATTTTTACTTCTATACTTTGTAATTGCACAAGAAGAGTATTAAAATCATTTAAATGATCAGCAATCGATGTACCTTCCTTCATTCGCAAACCTTACAACTGTTGCTTCAGGAGAATCCTATTGGTTAAGGATTTGGTCATGTACAGTTTCTCCAGTTTCATCCACAAACCAGCAGCTATTGTATCCGAAACAATATTAAACAGGACATCATCAGCTAGACATAGTCGAATAGCACTAATCGCTCTTTCATCCATCTCGGCCCACTCACTATTTGTGATGTTGTAAGGCTGTTTGGACTTGCCCAACAACGCCTTTGCCACACCATATTGGACAAGAAAATCATGCATCTTCACCTTCCAGATCTCAAAATTATTCTTGCCATTAAACTTCTCAATTTCAAACTGGGCACTTTGAGTTTTCGCCATTTTTATCAGCAAAAAACACAATAATCTCCAAAACTAACCAGTAATTAAAAAACAACTACCTATGCCTTTCTACCTTTTCTTTTACACACAAAAAAAAAAAACTAACTTATTTCTGTGCAAAATTATAGTTCAAACTAAGTATTAAACTCAACAGTAATACATCCCTTTCATGCAACCATGCGCCAGCAATCAACCCGCACACCAACCATCAAAACTACGCACCAATGTAAGTGCTAGTTTATCATAATGCGTTCAAGGAAAAATAGGTTTTATGCAACTATATAGTACCACCAAGTTGCAAAAAAAAATTGAGTATCAACGGTTAGCATAGTTTCACTTGATTTGGACACAATTAAAAAATTATCTTAGAACAGCAAGCTACGGTTCCAATTGAGAAGGCCCATCTCAAATTAAGAACACTGGAAACCTCGCCCTTAATTGCAAGAAAATTTAACCCCTTCCATGCTACTTAAACTAGTAATTCTCTGGAATATGAAAATACCAAACTGTAAGTAAAACTATGATCTACATTCTCGATTCAAGTAGCCAATCATATGTGCTTCCTTCTCATGTACTCATTTGAAAATTCTATGAAACCGTGTGTTGTAAAATTGAACAGAATTTATTGCAAAATCTCGGTTCTGATCATGGTCGCTTCAAATAAATCTACACACGCACCAACGAGTAAGTTTACACACACACCAACGATTAAATTTCGGGCTCCACGCAATAGATTGACATACCTTTACTCAGTGCACATGACGCGCTTGGATCAGGCCCGTGCGTATGGTAATCTCTGTGCATTCCTTTAAACACAGCTCGCTCCGCTCATTACAAACCCAACAGGGCGCCTCCACACATGCACAGCAATGACAGCTCCATTACACAGCGTGACAGCTCCTTTACATAGCGTGATAGCTCCTTTACACAGCGTGACAACTTCTTTACACAGCAAAAAAATGACCTTTATGAAGCGCCTCCAGGCAGCACCTCCTGCAGCACGTCATACACAGCTCCCTGAGTGCTCCAGCACAGCCAACGCTCCACCTTGAGCTCTGATACCACTTGTTGGAGAGATGCACATCTAAATTAAATAAACACACAGCAGAAAAATCAAGCACATAATACATAGGAATTAACATGGTTCACCCAACCAATCTGGGCTACGTCCACACAACATAAGCATCGGCAATTTATTAATCAAACAGGAGATTACATAATGAAATCCTCACTAAACTCTCACCCTCATAGCAAACCATCTGAATGGCTGCCTGTTATATAGCAAAGAGGATCTAACTTCCTCATAAATCCTCTCAACTCAAATTTACGATGCATTAACTCCATCCCAACAAACTGGAGTTAATTTAGCAACAAAATGTCTATTGTTGTCACCTACAGAGATTTTTTCCTATTTCACTTCAAACAGAAAATCTCAACAGTATGATCAACTCTTTGCCTCACAAGCTTGCACTGACCAACACTCAGCCAATTTTTGGTACCTCCTAAGACCCTATTTCCTTGCACCATTCGTTTGGGGAATAACCAATATTTAATTAGGAAATCCTTCCTCCATAATTGCAAAATCTAAAACTAGGTCCTCTTCTGATTGTATGCATGATATGTACAACTCGAATCATTCTAAAATTGATAGTACAATGTCCCTGCACTCTAGTCTCAATTAGGTCTTTCTCTACACTGACATGCTTGAGTTTCTCATGAGGGAATCTTCGGTTAGCAGAAGTAGCACTAAGGATGCATGAGTGCACCAACTCACTACTAGACATCTAATAGTTCCACAAATAGTTAGAACTATTTTAACTATCTATAACTCAGTCAAACTGAGTTATCTAATTACAACTCAAACAAACTTATCATGGGCCCCTAAAAATTAGGGAGAACATATACATGACTACATAAAGCTTTCCAACAGGAAATTACTAAGGTAGTTAGTTCAGTTAAACTTAATTAACTATTTTCAAGTTTCTATGAGATTAGAATTTTATTTTAATTCATAGTTTAATTCAAGGACAAATTAAACTAGTATTTCTTATTTCCATTTCTCAACACTCCCTCTCAACAAGAAAGGGATTACCAGCTACCTTCATCCCGTGTTTGTGAAACAAAAATTTACATCTTGACAATGCCTTTTTCAAAATGTCACCATCTTTCTCCTCCGTGGGAATGTACTCCAACAACATAATCTGCGTCAATACATAAACTTTTAGATGATGATATCATATATCAATATGTTTGCACCCATCATGAAAAAACATATTTTCAAAGAGTTTGAGACGACTCTGATTATCATAGTAAATCACAGTTGGATCCATCTGTTAGCCAAACAATCCAACTAGAATATTCCTCCTCTAGATGGCCTCACATGCTTCCTGACTTGAAACCATGTACTATGCCTCTGCAGAGCTGGGTGCAACCAGTCTATGTTTCTATTGTACCAAGAAACTGTAGCTGGCCTAATACTGAAGATCCCTCCTGATGTGATATTCTTGTTAGATGGACTCATTTCCCAATCTGCATGAGTGAATCCTTGAAGCTTCACTCCCTCTATCTATCTATACCATAATCTAAACTGAGTAGTGTGCTTAAGGTATATCAACACATTCTTTTCCACCTTCCAATACAGCTTGGTAGGCATAACCATCACTTCACTAAGTTGGTTAAATGTATAGAACATATATGGTCATGTGTCCACCAAATACATGAGCCTGTAAACAATATCTTCAACTACTTCCCTTGAGGTAACCTCCTCCTTCCTCCAGTTATGTCCTAGATGGATCTCCATGGGTTTTCTTCTCTCCATGCAGAATCTCCTGAGTATCGTCTTGGCATAATTTCCCTGAGACACAAATAATTCCCCATCACCCTGCCATACTTCCATGCCTAGAATATAATTCATGAGCCCCATGTCCTTCATCTCAAGTCTCTTGCAAGGCCCTCCTTACAAGACTTGATCAACTGATCATCACTTCTCATAATCAACAATTTACCTTCCACCACTATGATCAAGAATTTACCTTCCACCACTATGTGGTACATGTCTTCATCTTTTTCAATCTTGGTGAAGCCCAAATTAGTGAATTACTATTGATCTTGGTGTACAAAGAATGGGGTGCTTGCTTCAGGCCATACAATGTCCTCTTGAGCTGACACACATGTGACTCAAGCTTGAAGGTCTCAAAAACTTCAAGCTACTTTATGTACACCTCGTCCTCAATCATTCCATTAAGGAAGACTATCTTTACATCCATCTAATGTATCTTCTAACCCATCTATGTTGAGAGTGATAATATAGATCTAATCAATGAGTACCTGCTACAGGAGAAAAGGTCACATCATAGTCAGTCCCCTCTACCTGAGAAAAGCCACAGGCCACAAACTTGGGCTTATGCTTCTCCACACTACCATATACAACTTGCTTTACCTTGTAAATCCATCAGGAGATCACCACTGACTTGTTCTCCTATCTCGGGACCATATCCCCAACACTGCTATGAACTATAGAGTCATACTCCTCCACCATGGCATCAACCCAAATTGGTTGTTGAAGTGCCTCATCAAATGAATATGGATTAGTATCAACACATTCACCATAAGAGCTATTTATCTAACGTACCTCTCAGGTGATCTCCTATGTTTGCATTGGGATGTGGGTGCTCCCACATTCTCTCGTACATCATGCAATAGATTGTTAGCCCCTCTCGTGCACTTTATCCCATCTCTAGAAGAATTTGCCTGAGTGGATGTCTCCACTCCCAGATCCTCTGCATGTGGCTGCTCCACATTAATCTTAGGATCATCAACCTTAGGAGCTAAAATCTACTCAACTGCATATAGCTCAAGATCCCTCTCAAGGGAAACATGCATGGCCTTCTCCTCAACAAATTTGACGTCCATGTGATCCATCGTCATCCTACTAGTCAACAAGTACACCTGAAAAGTTGTGAGGTGTATCATTGTACGCCATAAATATTCCCAAGTCTGTTGTTGGCTCAAGAGTCTTTCATGCATCTATGGTCACATGGAAATATATCAATGACCCAAAAAACTTGAAGTGACCAACATCTGATCTCTCAACCGACTAAGCTTCCTCTAGTGTCTTCATCCTGAAAATTTGATGCAAGTGACAGTTCTACAGATAAAATGTTGTGTTGCATGCCTCAGTCCAAAAGTCTAGTGGTAGGCCTTGTTCATGCAACATTTCCCGTGTTGCCCCTACAAAGCTTTTTTTCTTCCTATCAACCACCCTACTCTGCTATGGGTTATGGCGTGTCATCAACTGTCGTTTAATCCCTTCTACTACACATAAATTCTTAAACTCATTTGAGTCATAATCACCATTGTGATCAGTCCACAGATCGTTAACCTTCTTTCTATACTCTTTCTCGACCAACGCCTTAAATTCAAAAAACTTTATGAAAGTTTAATCCTTCTTCTACATGAAAATTATCCAACATTTACGAGAAAAGTCATCAATAAATATTACATATTAGTTGTGTTTGTCTATGGATGCTGTCGAGAATTATCCACAAGCATCTCAATGGTCTTCCTCTAGAATTTCATTTGCTCGACTGTCTATGTTGTGAAAGGAAGCCTTTGTGTATTTTCCCAAACTACACTCCTTGCATGTATCAACTTGCTCAAGTGTAGCTTTTGGAAGACTAGTAGAGATTTGTTGCATGATTTTCGAAGCCACATTTTAATGTTATATTAGATGATATTTACAGTTGAGGCATCTTGTATGACTAATAATTCCCTTCTAACACACTACATGTGTCATATACACATCAGGAAGGGACCCAAGAGGGAATCAACACTAAGGATAATGCTTAGATCAATAGTAAGTAGGAACAAGATGTTGAAGTTGAGAGGAGTAAGGCGTTTAACGTTGATCTGAAAATTGAGGGGAAAATTGAGACAGAAAGAAAAAGAAAAAAACTCTAAGAGGCTAGGAAAAAGATACAAGAGGAGGAGCGTAGAGAAAAAGAAGAGTAGAATAATAAGAAACAAAAGGATATGTAAGACACAAAAAAATAACAAAATAAAAGAAAAGAGGAGGAAGCCTTGAAGATATAACAAGATGAAGCTTTTAGGAAATAGAAAGTAGAAGAAAATAAATGAATATTACAAGTCAAAGAAGAAAACAAGAAGCAAAATGAAAAGGAATTTGTAAATAAGTTAGAGGAACATTAGAGGCCTAAGGCATAGATGATGAACAAGAGGAGGAGAAGTAGGAAGTAGAGACTAAGTCGATTATAGCTCTGCAAAATATTCTACCTTCAAATCCTATGATCGGTGGACACCTTCCTTTTAGTGAGATGGGGACTGCGCCTTTAGATGAATATATAATTATGGATATCTCCAATTTCGCATTTAATGAGATTAAATATAAGATCATTCAATAAAGGAGTAAGTACTTCCCAACTGGATTTGATTGACCTATTTCCATTGATACAAAAATATTTATTTTTCAAACACTAATACTAATCCTAGAAAATTTACTTCGTTAAATCAAAGCTTTGCAGTAGCCATAAAAAATTTGATTTCTTGATGCAAAATAATGATAAATTGAGAAAAAGTTGGTTTGTGAAAAGGAGAAAATTCATCACCTCCATGTTGAAAATGAAAGGATGTCTTCTGTCAATTCTAGGAGAGAAGGATTATGGTTTGCTATACTTGAAGAATTCAAGCAATTGGAAGACATGATGAGGCAAGTTCATAAAAAAATGATCATTTTTCATAAGGAAATGGAACCTTTGTAAGAAGTCCATAAGGGGTCACAAGAAAAATTGAGGATCTTAAAGATAGTTCACATTGTTATAAACACAATCCAGTAATGGGGTACCAAGTATTTAAATGCACCTGCATTGTTGGCTAGAAAAGGAAAGGTTGAGGATGAAATGGATAGAGTGGAGATGAATATGCATATGCATATCTATGATCAACTAAAAAATATTGTTATCAATACTGTGTCTGCATATATGCGATTGCACAATGTATTAGAAACCCTGGCACGAGTGAAAAAAGTGCCTTCTATAGGTGTACTTAGGGAGTTGATATAGAGAGATACTATCAAGAAGGTGTTAAAGGAATTGTTGGACGACATCAGATAAGAAACTAACCATAATGACTTAGAGGTGACTAAATAAGTTGTTCCACAATTTTTATATGAACCAGTCAAGTTACATATGAAGCTAATCATATTGTGGAACAATATAGAAAGAGGCTCCAAAACCATATGCGCATACATTTTGGAGGCAAAATAAGATATAATTCAAACCTAAAAAAAATATTTGAAGGCATAAAAACAAAGTGTAGAGCATGGTATCAAAACATTTTAGTGGAGCTTCATGTCCCAACGACCAAATTACAGCTGCCCCAGATATGAACAAACAGACACAGATATATAACTATATCTATATACATATGGATTTTTGCCACAATTTTGTGAAATGTAATTTTGTAATTAAAGAAAAGAATTTTTTTTTAAAACATGTGGAATGTGAAAAGTCACTAGGAATTCCAATGCACATATGGCTACTCAATATTGTTAGTCTAGGTTGTCATTGATGTCAATATAACAATGTTTGTGATGAAAAATTCTTTGATACATGATGTTTCCTATTGATGCCCATTGATCATAATGCTCATAGTGATGAATGTTTGATATATGATGATACTATGAGATAAAAAATCCAAGTCGATTAAATACATATATACAAACATAATAAAAGTAGTAGAGTGATTGGAGGATTTTATCAAAAGCCATCAAAGAAGAGCTATCAGAAGAGAAGCCATAACATAGTAGTTAACAGTAAACACCAAAAAACACATCGGAGGCTTATATCGTCTCTTTATCGGCAGCTTTATTATATGACACTGAACGAAACCTATGATTACGATTTCAGTTGCGGACCTGACTCTTCCAATAGAACAAGATTTAAAGGAATATCGCATCTGCATTGGAAGTTATGTATAACAAAGGAATTCCACTGAAATACTCTAACTGCGATAATATTGCAAACTCGTAGGACCATTAGAATTCATCTTAATGAAATATTGTATCCACAGTAATAAAAAATTTCAAAGGGATGTTAAAGCACCAATTGCAATATAATAGGCGGACCTAAGAGCTCCATAAAATATACCTTTATGTAATACCACATCCAGTTATCAAGGAAGTTATGCAAATTATAAGGGTTGTCACTGCCAACCACCAATTACAACAGCCTTGACAGATCACTAATTACGATGAAGTTGTAGAATCGACAAATTTATTAACTGTTGTTTAATATTATATCATGTTTGTTTCATCGGCAGTGTGAATATAGATCATGTTACATCAATGATGTTAAGAGTTGTTATTGCGGGATTTTGGATAATTGCAAATTCAATTAATAATGTGGCATGTGGGACCTCCATATGGGCCTTGCGAATATTAAAAACAACCTCTCTGATATATTGCATAGTAAGAGATCTCTGAAAAGTTGTGATTGCGATTAGCAGTGACATGGCATATGGGGACTGCCAGACTTTTACTATCATATGGCTATAGCCTCTCCTATAATGTGATTTCTATAAAAATGGTAAGTTATAATTTATTGAATATCAAAACAAGGCCCTCCAATATATTTTAATATACCACCTCATTCACATGTTGACCCCTCCACTAGTGAATGGGTCATTTACTTTATTGGCAAAACTAATATATATATATATATATACAAGTTGAAACGCTTCACTTGATGTATGTTTCTAGGCATCAATTACAAAGAGAAGAAGTAAGAGCTCACAACTTTTGAACTTGAAGGAACAGAGGAAGATGAAGATCGAGCAAGAAGGAAGAAATTCGAAGGTCCAGTAGGAAAGAGGCCGAGGGAGGAGCAATTTATGTTGATTGTGTTAATCTTTGAAAGGTTTAGACTTGTGATGAATTAATCAAGTACAGAATAGTTCTCCGAACAAAAAATAAAGTTTCATCTATAATCATTTGAGGGCAACAGTAGACAGCACCAACATTGAAGCTTTTGTGAGTTTGTTTCTTGGAAGTCAGATATAGTAAGAGTAAGATGTAAACAATGTTGCTTATCTTTTTTACGACCATGATTGGATGTGAGCCTTGTGTTTGTAACTTGTTAAGGTGTATAATTTGAGATTCAACATGAGTAGCCTAAGAAGAGTTATAGGAAGTTATTAGGTGAACAAGGAATATTCTAGCTATAGTATCTATAACTTGGTGAAGTTGTTGTAGTCGAGGCAGGATTTGGTTGGATTCCCAAATTACAAAGAAAGTAAGGGTAGTTGTGAGTGCATGATATCTAATCAGTGTCAAGGCATGACAAGGAATGCAAATTCATGCTAAAAAATCTTAGATAGTGCCAATGCATGGTGAGGAGTGTTGGTGAGTGTCAAGGAATCACAAGGGAGGCCTATGTAAAAATTTATGGAAATGAAGGAATAGGAGTGTGTGGCAGGGACTGTCAGTGAATTCCGTGTGACCCAAGGACGAAGTGCGTTAGGATAATTTTAGAATGGGAATTCTAGGAGGAAAGCATATGATTGCAATAAGGTGTTGGAAAATAGTAGTTTCAGACAAAGGGAGAATTTGGGCTAGGAAAAAAAATATTTTTTCAATGACATGGTTGGGTTCCAAAATCACAAAACAAGTAGGGATATCTATAAGGTCATGATAACTAGGGAGTGTCAAGGTGTGTGAAGGAATGGCAAGAAGTGGCAACACATGATAGATAGTTCCAAGGCATGTTGGGCATGCCAAGTCATTCAAAGATGTGTCTGGTGCTAGGGTTTGACACCATTAACACATGCTAGGGAGTGTCAGGGAGTGATAGGTAAACACAAGGGAGCACTGGTTTCAATTATGTGGAAATGAATGAATACAAGCGTGTGACAGGGAGTGTTAGTGAGTTCCAAGTGTGATAAGGAGGGAGTGACAAGGTATGATAGGTAGTTCCAAGGAAATTTAGATTGTTGGGGAAACATGCCAAGATGTAACAACTTCCAAGGTGTGCCATGTTGACTTTTGTGTAGCTTAGGAGGTACTCCAAGCCCTAGTGTTTGAGGGTTTTAGGTCAAAGTGCCACAAGTAGGCTTGTGGGATTAGAACTCGAGCTTAGGCTTTTGCAGCCATCGATGTTTCAGTAAAAACTGTAACAATTCTTCTACGTGTGACAGATGAGGATGACTTCTCTTGGTGAGACGATTCTAAGGCCACAAGAATCATCCAATTTTGAGTTGTTGTTGAAGAGTTATGAATTTTTTAAGTTATATGTTGGCGTTTTCACATGTGTTAAGGTTAGCTTGGTGTTAAGTTGACTTGACTAGTTGTGGAACCCCCTTGATTGTGACATTATGGAGCCCCTCATTTGTGTATAAATAGATTGTGAAGGCAAGGCATTTGAGAATCAAAAAATGAAACGTGAAGGCAATGTTAAGGGGGAGGCACAAAAACTCCGTGAAGAGGGTGATAATTTTATTTTACTGCAGGATAAGAGGACAGAATAATGTGAGGATTTAAGGCTAGTTTGGGATCCTCTTTGATTGCATGGAGGTTTGTCTTATGCCATAGCAAGTCTGAGTATGGTAAGGTGTGAATGCAGGTCTGATATGGAAGGTTTAAGGTTTGTTATCTATGTTTTGTGTGGGTTGCAGGTAAATGAAGATAGATGTGGTAGGTTGCAGGCCATACCACCTTAGAAAGGCACCTATCCAGGGCTTTTTGAGGGTGATATAAGCCTAGAACAACAAAACGAAACGAGTGCACACTCCCTTGAATTAGGAGGATTGAATTAAGAGTTGTTTGGGTGGAGAACTAATGGTTGTTGCTGCGTGCAAGTGCCTTAACAAGGGACAATAGAGATATCATACTTGGAGCTGGAGGTTGTCTTATGTTGGGTCAAAGTTTGATGAGTGTTGGATCAATCTACATTGCAATTTGTTGGGAGCCATTTGTTGGAGTAGCCTTGGGCATGAAGGAACTCCAATTAGGAGCAGATCCTGCTATGTAGTGATGTAGCTATCCTACTGTGGACAGAGTTGTTACGTCTTGTGGATTCTCAAGCGGTAGGGATGACATGGCATGTTAGAAGATCTAACCAACAGGCAGTTTCAAAGTGAATATTGGAGCCTAGATTTGTGAAATAGCTCCTCTATTGTAGAGAAAAGGGTAGATGTGAATA
Source organism: Pinus taeda (assembly GCA_000404065.3). Classification (NCBI taxonomy): domain Eukaryota; kingdom Viridiplantae; phylum Streptophyta; class Pinopsida; order Pinales; family Pinaceae; genus Pinus; species Pinus taeda. Next base: position 923 of record APFE031051568.1, on the reverse strand, counting down.
ATTTTGTTGGAAACCATGTGTAAGGGTCTCGTAGGTGTCGGGATGCCCTTACTAGGTGTAGATGCGATAGCGTGGACTTGGCCACTCATGGACTGTTGGAGGGAAGGGTGACAGTTAACCTAGTGTGGAAATGATTGGGCACTTACGGTCTGATAGAGGAGATCATGATAATGTTATGAAACAAGCTCAAGAAAAGATAGAAAATATAGATCAACGCCTTAGAATTTAGCCTCTTCGAGGGGGCAACCTCCTTTACATTACATAAATGAACAATTCTTGGATGATACAAATGAAAAGACCTCCTTTCTATATATAGGAGTCTAAGGGGTCATAACAATATCAGAGCCTACATAACAATAATAATGTAAGGGCACAATAATAACAATAGTGGGCTTCTATGGGGCACAATAGTAACAATATGGGCACAATAGGGGCACAACAATATTAATAAGGGGTACAACTACAATAGTAATGGGGTAATCACTAGTCTTATGGGGACCCAACATTCCCCTCTCCTTCAAAGAAAGTGTTGTCCTCAACGCTTGAGTAGTTCTGGATGCTTCTGTATAAAATTCTCATCCTCCCATGTGGAATCTTCAGCAGATAAGTTCTTCCACTTGATAAGATACTCTGAAATTGATCGATTTCGTAGCTGTCAAGTTCTTGTTTTTGTGACTGCTTTTGGTTCCAATATAATTTTTCCTTCCTCGTCAAGTTCTGGCAATATTGTTTGAACTCGTAGCTTATCACTTATAACCTTCTTTAAACGAAACATGGAAAACTGGGTGCAATCGAGAAGCTGCAGGAAGCTCTAATTTGTATGCCATAGTACCAATCTTTTGCAACACCTTGTACGAACCATAATACTTGGTGATAATTTATTATCCTTCTTAGCTTGCTTGAGGGACATTTGCTTATATGGT
>APFE031051559.1:0-11289 GCA_000404065.3 Pinus taeda | reverse complement strand
CATGGCAAGCTTTTGAAAATTGTTCAAGATTTGATTTATAGATTTTAAAAGTTTAAGATTTGATTTATTGTACATTTAGTGTAGTTTTTAATTTAATTATTTTTAAGGAAATATTTAAAATTTAATTTTTTTAAAGTTAAAATCTATCTTTTCAAAAGTTGGGTTAGGTTAGATTTGATTTATTTTAGATTGAGTGTAATTTCTCAATGATTTTGACAATTTAATTATTTTTACGAGGAGATATTTAAAATCCAATCTTTTAAAAGTTAAAGTTCACCATTTCAAAAGTTAGTTTAGGTTAGATTTGATTTACTCTAGATTGAATGTAATGATTTTAACAATCTAACTACTTTTAGGAATATATATTTAAAATTCAATCTTTTCAAAGTTATAGTCTAATTTTTCAAAAATTAGTTAGATTATATTTGATTTACTCTAAATTGAGTGTAATTTCTAAATAATTTTGACAATTTATATATTTGAATAATGATGAAATCTAAAATATAATTTCTGAATGATTTTGACAATCTCACTTTTTAAGTAATAAAAAAATCTAATTTTGACAATCTAACTATTTAAATAATGAAAAGTATAAAATAATTAAAAAAAATAAATCAAAATGTTCAATCAAAACTCATTTTCTCAGTCTAGAAAGACAAAATTTGTGAGCAAAAGTAAATGATCGAGAAGAACGAGTTGAACACGTTAATGAAAAGAAAAAGACGTGTTTGAATGGAAATGATGGTATCTTTTATATGTCGTGTCTACTTAATCACACGTGGATGAAGAGAGTAAGACTGTGTTTGAATGGAAATGATGGTATCTTTTAGGCAATTCCTATTTCCACCTCCATAGAAAAGTTAATGCTATGGAGGGTACCTCTGTCAGAGTCTCACAGAGCCCGGCGACGGCATGGACCATACCTTTCCAGCTGCCCAGCGAAAAGCCCCCGACAACCCTGCCTGCCGCCAACCTTGCAGTTTCGGTCACATCGTATTGATGAAGTATGACACCGATGAAGTATTGAGGCAGATCCGCCGAATCCATAGTGCGTGGTCTTCGTTCAGACAAGGATTAATGCCGGACGGGAGAGCTCACCAACCTCCTCCGGCCTTCAATTATCTGCAGAGAGAACATTATCTGCAGTTCAGTTCGGTGAACAGGAGAGAACATTATCTGCAGTTCAATTCGGCGAACAGAACAAACCAGACCTGGAGCACCTGGCCACTGGTTATCGAGAGCAACAGTTTGCAAGGTTAGCACTGCTTAGATTCTCTAAGTTGGCCATTAGCAAACATTCACTATATATGAAAGGCTGGTTACAATCTTTTTTGTTAAAACCTATATATGACCATTATACATGTAAATTTTTTGATAGTTTTTGCCATCCATTTCACTCACCATGTAAGATGTCAAACAGACTTCCATTCACCATGTAGTCGTAGAACAACAAATTGCCATGTGGAGAAGGGGAATAACCATGCAAACTCACAAGATTCCGATGCTTAATGCTTCCAACAGTCTCTAACTCAGTTTCGAATTCCCGCAAACTTTGTGGATGGTGTGTGTATAGTCTTTTAATAGCAATTGTCTTACAATTCTTGAGAATACATTTATAAACTGTGCTCGTAGCCCCATAACCAATTATATATTTCTCATTCAAATTTTCTGTCAATCGCATTATGTCATCATACATGAGACGGGCCATGTCCATGTGCAATATTACTAACCTTGGAGAACTTGGTCAGGACATCAAAGCATTTTTTAAACAAACGACACATATTGATGTTGATATAATTCTTAAATCCATGATATGATCGAGAGAAATAATACCTTGACCCATTTTGTTCGCATCCCCTTCAGTAAATGGCTTAAGCTGATTTGAACGGTAGAGAGCTATAATGATCATACATACTAATAAAACTGAACCCAACGAGATGCAAACAATAGCTGGTGTTGAGACGGAAGTTGTCCATTTTCAAAATCAACTCAATACTCTTAAAAATATAATTTCACAGGAAATTTAATCACAAAACAGAACTAATCCATGGAATCTAAAATTTATTTCTGTTTTCACCTTTCGATTGTCTGGAGTATATCCCACAAAGATCTAAACATGTTATTATTATAGTGAATTTTGGATTTGGGTAAAAATCTCAAAAATTTTATTTTTGTAAATACAGTGTTTGAATTACCAATTTTTCCTTCACCAATCCCAAAAACAAAAAAAATACTTCATGAATTAGCAAGCCTTCTTCTTTTCTCCTGGATTTTGTTGATCCATACCCTAGTTCTGACAGCTTGATACAAAAACAAACCTTTATGAACGCCCTAGTTTACTAGTCTTACTCTAAAATGAGATTAAGTGTGCCTAATGACAACTATTTCATGGACCTAGATGGTTTATAAAAGAACATCACAAATCAAGAGATAACAGAGGCGTGCAGAAAGAATTCAAATATACACAAAAACAGAGCAAGTTTAGCATCTTTCATGAATTTTCAATAAAAATACATAGTAAATTAATTGGGTATATTTTAGGTGGTCATGAGGAATGATTGTTATCTTTCATAATTAGATTCAATTCTCATAAGTGACATGATAAACTAATATTGAATATATTATTAAAATGCTTTCAAACCTTATTTTAAAATAGATTTAACCCCTCAAAAGTATTTTACCTTTACCTAAGAACAAAACACACCCAAAAAAAAAGCATTTCTATCTGCTTAGCATTATACTCAGAATTAATAACTCGATAGACTCAAATAAGTCTAGACCCAAATAGACTATACAATAAGGACCTCATTGCATTAAAAGAATACATCAGTGCAATCCAATAGCATTAAAAATTTCAAGTTCTTTGAGGTTAGTTTACGGGTTAGTGTAAACTAAGAAAAGGTACAAATTCATTAAGAAAAAAAAAAAAATCGATGCATTTTAGTTTCAGATAAATAAAAATGGTGAAAGTTAAAAATAGTTTGATTTATTTGTATTACATAAACAGTAATGTGCTCAGAATTTAAGTGCCATCAGACCAACCACCGTATATTTAGCTTATATCTATTCACTTTGTTAAGTGGAAAAATATATATTTATGTGTTGACATTATTTAACTCTTTTCATTATTTATGTGTTGAGTTTTTATCATCTACATAAAAAGTTGAGTTGCAACAAATAGATATGTTTTTTGTCCAGTAACGTATTATATATAGCTTTTTGATATATTATGGCTTTTTAAATATATCAAGGATTTAAGAACATTTTATTCTATTCCAGTTTTCAAAATTTTAGTGTTTAAAATGTATTTTAGTGTTTATTCTATTATTATGTTGTTCTTTTTAGATTATGGTATATGGAGAGCATTAGTGTCTTTACTCTCCTCGTTATGTTTGCAGGGAAAAAATATGTCCTGTAAAAAAATGGCATCCTATTTTGCCTTTGTTGAAGAATCCATAGAGCCCTCCCCCATGGAGTGTGCGGGTTACGAGCAGTATGTGCATCTCCCCGAGCTCAGTGCCATGTGGAAATTCAAGGAATGGCCTAGTTGGTCTAGAGAGGGGTTGGTAAAGGCTGCCTTACAGTCATTGGAGATTACTTTTCAGTTTGTTTCGTCTGTCCTCTGTGACACAAGGACTTACATTGACAAAGAGGAATGGAAGAGAAGGCTTGAATCCTTAATTAGTTCCCAGATTGAGTTGATTTCAATGATTTGTGAAAATGACAAGCAGGTTCCCACTCTTCAATTGTCAGTAAGTAGTGGTGTTCTCTCATGGAAAGTTTTCCATGAGGTATGGCAGAGACCTGGTGCTTTACCTGTGGTTAGCAGAACAAGTGAAGAGAGCTTACTTCCTCGTTTGGGTACATGGAAAAGCGCTGAAGCTATGGTTTCTAGAATATGGCTTGCCATTGAAAGCCATATGCAGAGGACTCCCTTCACTTTAGGTATGGGGGAACCAAATATGTCAGGTAAGCCTCTTCTTGAATATGATAGAATCTGCAAGCCAAGATATTTGCACTCTTTAAAACAACATAAATAGTTCCATAATCTAGAAGATGCCAAACTTTGCAATGTCCTCTAGATCTTTGAGGCGTGGGTATTTGTAGGCCAAGAATTGTTGCAGAGAGTATATGAAAGAATAGACTCTGGGGATTTCGTAGGAGCATCCACAGACTGTTGGATGGTTGAAAGGATGTGGAACATGCTCACAGAAATTGTGAATTTGCTTCTAGTGATGGACCGAGATGATTTCCTTTGCCTTAAACACCAATTGGCAATTAGCAGCACTAGTACGCTTGCAGGTGCATATTGCCTTCGGTCTGCCCCCCTTAGAGACCTTACAAATGCATGCAAGGAACTAAGGCATCTGGTTCCCAAAGTCATCGATGTTGAGGCTAATCCAAAGGGTGGACCAAGGCTCCAGGAGGCACTTATGCATTTGTTTCATTCACATGGACTGCGCTCACATAACACTTCAGGTGCTTACAATGTTGCAACAATACATGTATCGTTGGCCTTCCAGGCAATAGAAGCCGCGGTGAAAAGGTTTTTCTTCTCATATTAGCAACTGGTAGTAACAACCATGGGTAGCACTGAAATGAAGGGTCCATCATATCTAGGTGCTTGTGATGCCCTACGTCGTATATATTTTGAACCACCTTATTTCCCCAATGTGGATGGTGCAAAGACATTTTTGGGTTACTATTGGCACTAAAAGTTACAACTATGGTGGATGGTACACTGGAAGATCTACAGACAAATCAAGTGAAATGTACAAGAGAAAGAATAGTGCCTTCAGTTTTTCAATGTATTACCCCAAATACATACATACACTTTTTACATTGACAGTTTTGAGTACTATACATATTATTATATTGGAAAAGGATTAGACTCATTTTTTTTCATCCCCATCAGTACGACCAATGAATAGAACAGTGGTAGAAATTTGGGATTTTTTTTTTTTCCCTCCCCAACGTGGATAGGATACTAACGATTCATAGTGTGCAATTCCTCCTTCGTTAAATAGTGTAAAAGATTGTCCAAAATTAAAAAGGTAATTATTAAAATTATTAAATTTTACGAGTTGTTTCTTTTTTTAATTTTTTAATTCTTTACCTAAATTTTATGATGAGTTTAATGATATTTATATAATTCATTATAAATTTTAACATGAAATGTAGTTTAATGCTGTTATTTTTATATATTTTTTTAAGATTTTTTTATTCAGTGTGTGAAACTGAGATAATTATAATTTTAATTTGTTAAGTTTATTTAATGGAATGCATCATAATTTTTTTGATGCAATTTTTTTTTTTTTTTAATCAGATTTTTTGTTTTTTAAGATTTTTTAATTCACTGTGTGAAATTGAGATAATTATAATTTTAGATTATTGAATTTATTTAATGGAATGTATCATAAAAAATTTAATGTATTAAATCTATATCATATTCAAGCTACATTCCTACAATAAATATCCACTCATTTCCAAAGTTTTGAGAAAAAATATTAGATAATGCAGTTCAGATTGACTAATAACATATAATTAGTATAGTTTTTTATCTCTACATTTATTTTACAAAGTACTCTGATACTTCTTCATACTCTACTTTAATTTTCTTGCACATGGCCTTGTGTTATTGCTTAAGATGTCATTTAATTTAACTGAATTTATGGTAAAGGTATAAATTTTGCCTTTAGTTTTAATTTTGAGTGATTTTGATTTGATTGCCTTAGATTTGTTAAATTTGATTTTTGATAAATAGTTTTACATGCTTGATTAATATAGGAAAAATACAAAAATTCTTACAAAGTTTGCTTTGGTAGCATTTGTAGTCTTTTGAAGAAAAAGGAAATTTCGTGAATAATTAGTGGTCATGAGTTGCATGTTTTGAAAAGATAAAGAAAATTGTTTCTTTGATTGTCTTTGTTAAGAAAGTTGTTTTCTATAAAATTTGCATTCTTCCAACTCTCTTAGCTAGGAGATTCATTGAAAAAGAAAAGTAGTGTAAATCATCTTAGGTGCATATTTGTAGTGGTTGAGAGTCAAGTCTACACACCACTAGTTTCATCTCCACTACCTTTTGTCTTAAGAAAGCCATAAAATTAACGCTTAAAGTAAAATCAACTTAGTAACTTTTTATTTACTAGGGCTCTGAAACACCAATATAGATCAGGCTGGTGTCTTGGAGTAGGAGAGTAATAAACTCTCCAAGACAACAAAACCAAACAAGTAGCTTATCTTGTGATAGATTAAATCCAGTTGTTTCATTTATACTCTGGGAAAGTTCCTCTTAAAGGAGAAGCACGAGCTCGTGTCCGAACCAGTGAGGGGATCAATCCTCCCTCGTTGGGAATGATGCCAGACACGCACGTATTACAAACGGTAAAACTCGGATTAACCATTGTCGAGGAGCCAGGGGTCACTTGTCGGTAAACCTTGGATTATTGTCAAGGAGCCGGCAAGGGGATTGAGCTTGATACTCTGCCCTTGCGTGCTGTCGGAGTGTAGACTGTTCCCCCAGGTATACTTGTTGCTGTTGGTAACCTTAGTGACAATAATCTTTAGGATTCTATCGAGGTGACGGTGGAGGGAAGATCCCACTGTACCTGGAGCAGATGTCGGCTAGACTCACTTGGATTTTCCGGGGGGTTCACTTCACTCGAGACGGTTAAAGTGGAGGAACTTGTGCCAGTCTATTCATTAAGCAGGTTGCCGGGGTAACTGTTCCACCCGCCACTTCTGTACTGAATCCGGCGATGTTGGGTTTCATCGCCAACTAGCGCTTTCGGTCCGGAAGGCTACTGTTTGTGCTTGGTTTGATGCCCTAGATTCTTTAGGCGTGTGATTCAAATTTATTTGGTTCTTTAGAGACTTTATGAAGTTTTCTTTGAGATTTTACTTTGTTTGCGTGTGCAGTAGTTAAAAGTCTTTAACTGTGGCGGAATTACCGAGACAGTCCCGTAGACTTCGGGGCCAGTCTCCTGAGATTGTTTCCGTGGCCGAATTGTTGAGGACATCCCGTAGAATTCGGGGTGAGGACACAAATTGCATCTGGGGGGCAACCTCAAGGACAGTATATACCTGTGGTACAATACATTCCTCAAGGTCAACCCCAGCCTCAATATGTACCCCAAGGTCAACCCGAGTATCAGAACCTTGTTTTGTTCATTTGTTATTAACGTTGGAATTCCCTAGCATTGGTAATCTTCAAGCTTATTACTTTTGATATTGGGGGTTTGTTGGGGACAAGTTTTATGTCTCTCCCTTTCATCCCTATTTGAAGGGACCCATTAACGCACCATCTTATGTGTCAGTGTTAGGCAGTTCCCTTTGACCAATTCTAGCGCAGCGACTCATCACAAGTCGCCCCTCGACAATAACATGGTGACCCCACCTCCAGAAAGAATTCATATGTCATGCATGGGTTAGTATAAATTTGTCAGAGATATTTAAGCTTATTAATGACCCAATTTCTTATGATCTTAGTTATCGTACAATGTCATCTAAGATCCCCTGAATATTACTTAATCCCAAAGTGGTTTACGTGAAAAGTATAAAATATTTACTAAAAAATGAGACTTCCATGCTTAGTACGCTATGCATTGATCAAGACCATATTATTTACTCAAGCTAAATGATTTTCAATGCAATTTGTATAGGTATTTTAAGAATGAATAAGTGGGGGAGGATTAACGAGTTGGAAGTTGAAGACCTGGAAGATATGATACAATTTTTAGCGGAAGACTTAACATGGACACAGATTGAGGGGGACCAAGTTGCAATTATTCCATATTGTCGACTTGATGATTTCATAAGTGGAGAGGAATCAAATGAAAGTGCACCCACCCAATTTCTTCTTAAGAATCACCGAAGTAAAAAAATAGAGGATATCAAAGTCACCAATTACTCAACATTCTTGGAGTACAGTGTGTGAGTCTCTATATGCTTTTTCAAGATATGTGTAATTTTTTCAATATGCATAAATATTATATCTAATTTGCAGTAATTTTTTTACGTACAGTTATTGGTGTTCATATGGTCCACGGTCGAAAGGGAGAATTAGGAGTGCATCATCAGATCCAAAGACAACCCGCAATCGACATGAAAGTATTAAAGTTGGTTGCCAATGTCACTTCTTTGTGCGACGACTTGTGATGAGACCAGATGATGTTGTAATAATATATACTGCATGTAGACATATTGATGAATCCAATGTTATTTGTCATGGGACAGATACAATCGGAAGGTCCATGAGATTCAATTATGCACCACATTTAAGTTGGCATATGCGATCTACAGTCCAACATTTCGTTAAAAGAGGTTTTAATGCTACAATGATATGGGACAAGTTCATCTCTGATGTGAAGGATGGATCCGGTGAGTTATACACAGGGATACTTCGAGATACCTACATGAAAAAAAAATATATAAGTAACATTTACAATGATATCATAAGGCTAGAGTATGTTAAAGATCAAAGTGATCCAAAGAGTGTGGAGTGCTGGTACAAGGAAAACCCAGAGAGTTTTTTCTTCTACCAAAAACAAGATCTTGTTGAAAATATCCCTTTTATCATAGGCATACAAACAAAGTGGATGTGTTCAATGATGCTGAAATACTCTCACAATAATATTATCTCAATAGATTCAACCTTTAGTACAAATAAGTACGGGGTGAGTACATATTTATCCTAAAACCGATTCCTTTATTTAACCTCATATTAATGCATGTATCTTATATAAATGTAATTATGCATATTTTTTGTAATGCAGTATCAACTTTACACCTTAATGGTTTTCGACGAACATCACAATGGGGTTCCAATAGCTTGGGTGATATCATCACACAACACTATAGCTGATCTTTCTAAATGGATGTTGGCCTTACTTGCAATTGGAAACAAAGAGCGACCAGATTGGCATGTTCTTACCTTCATCACGGATGATGCTATTGCTGAAATTGAAGCATTGAGGTGATGTGTTTATTATTTTTACAAGACGCATAAAAAATATTGTTAATGTATAATCTCACTAAAAATTATGTTATTGCAGGTCTACGATCAAGTGCAAAGTATTATTATGTGTGTGGCATGTTCGTCGTGCATGGTTGAAAAATGTTGGAAACAAGGTCAAAGGGAGGGAAAACCAAATACACATTTTTCGTGGATTAGGTGAAATCATGCACATGTGTAAAGATGATGAATCTGTGCGAAAGAAAGTTGAAAGCTTATTTGAAGAATTCAGTGAAGAATTTTTTTTTTTGGAATATTTTAGAAATACTTGGCTGTCCAACAACAAAATATGTAAGCTTCTTATTGGTGGTTATAATGACTCTATTTTTCATGTCATATGTATACTTATTAATATATAACTAATAAATTTCTTTCTACAGATATGTGGGCAAAAGCATACAGAAACTTTCCACATTCAAATCAAGATACGAACAACGCCATTGAATCTTACCATCAGTATATCAAGGAAAGGTACCTATGTGAGAAGAAAAATGCATGCCACAGAAGGGTTGATTGGTTAATATATGTTTTGTTGACAAAGGTTGTATTATTTTACAATCATATGCACCGTTTAAAAGAAGCTGGTTTTGTACGACCCAGAAAAATACAGGAACAACTGAATTCATCCAAGTGTAGAGCTAAGAAAATCCCAAATGAAGATTGTGTGCCTGATGAAAAGAGCAATGACTACTGGGTTCGTAGCCAAAATAAGGATACTCGTGACATTTGGTACAATGTCATATATAAGGGTTCTAATCTACACTTCTGCAATTGCAATTGGGCCCTAAATGGAAACATCTGTAAACATGTATTGAAAGTTGAGATGTTAGTGAGTAACACTATTTTGGGTGACAATGTAGCACCTGGTGTCACTGATCCCACGACAGAAAGGCCTAGAATTTTATTTGATTTGAATGAAACACCTATATTGGTCCCAGAAATCCAAACAGAGCTTTTTCCATGCTTTGATTCTCCTCCCAATCTGAATTATCATAATGAAACAAGCATTTATAATTTAGATAATTTCTCATACAATATTGAATCGACCAATGTACGACAAGATAGTGCATTCTCGAAACATGATGAGATGAAACGTGTTAACTCATCAACTCTTGAGAAATTGAGATCCATAATACCTACAAATTTGGAACAGGCATATGCATTGAGCAACTTGGTAGACAAAGCATGTCAAGAATACAACAAAATGTTTTTCAATACTATAACTCCATCCAAGATCACTACCAAGAGAAAACATAGTTTCTTGAGTCCAGTAAATAAAAAGAGGCGATGCAGTCGCAAGTCAAAGTCAGGGACATATATACTACAATTTGAAAGGGTTGGACGAGTTCATGCAAGGAAAAAAAGAATGGATGAACAATTTGAGTCATCTTCTCAAAAACAAGGAAATATGGACCACGCGCCTGAGATAATTCAAGATTCTATTATACCCAATATTGGTATGGAAATGTCATGCTATGCATTGTTTTACGTTAAATGCGATATATTATCATTTTAAACACATTTGCATGACTATACGAACTATTTTTATTATTACAGCTGAGGGACCCACATCTCACAACATTCCAAGTTGTCGAATTCGTTTATTCGATGAACATGCTACCGAAAAAAGATCTAGCATTGGGAACACTGCTTTAGCGATTAACACCCCAATATCCTCCCCAAGGGTGCTCCCCCTATTGTTGAACCAATTAAGATGTATCATCGCCCACACCCACCACCTCTTTCCTCCACAAATTCTTCCATGCCTATAACCACCTCTGTAATACCTTCCCAATGCTCACCCCTACCCTTCAATCATCCACCATTCTCATTTTTTCAATCGTCCACCCTTAACATTCCAATTTTCCCCCCTAGGTTAATCCCCCGGCCTACAGTGCTTCCCACTATTGTACAATCGGTGGGGGTGTATCGTCGCCTGCACCCACTACCTTTTCCCTATTTCACATCCACCATGCCTTTATCCAGCGCCCCTGAACCATGCCTATATCCGTCACCAAGTGCTCCGCCATCTACCCAAGAAGGGTTGTCTTCTCCATTGCCTCAAATCCTCACGGTGAGAATGAGTATTTGATCAAAATATCATCATGAATTAATGAAATTGATTATATGCCTTTCAATTTTTACAACTAATTGGTTATTGTAATTTTTTGCAGAGACATCAATTTGGAAATCCACCTGGGAGTGCCTCATGGGACGAGGGTGACTTAGAGACCCATACGGTAGATCGATCATGATGTTGTGGATCCATTATGTCA
>APFE031051557.1:0-15987 GCA_000404065.3 Pinus taeda | reverse complement strand
TTAAAATGAATGAAATCAAGTGTCGGCCTGTAGACAAGTTTAGGGTTCTTGATCTATTTATATCCAGGTTCATGTCTCCTTCTCTCAATAATCTCTTATTCTTTTTCTATCTTTCTGATTTGTCCTGATGATGGACCCCCTTTGGGGTTTGAAAGGTCGACTCAATGAACAGAAGACTGTGGACAATCTGGATCATACCACTACAAAAAACTTCCACAGAAGCCTAAAATCTAAAGTAGGTTTGTATTTAAGCTTCAAGTGTGTGGGAGATTTGTGGCATCATAAGATTTTCTTATGGTGGATCTTTTCCACCCTTTATCCCAGAGTGGGGTATTTTTCTTTTCATTATATTCCTTTCTTTCATCTCGAATTTGGGCTACATGTATGTTCTATGTATTTTCAGTTATAGTATTGTTTGGAGGATTTTGAAACAAATTTGTTTAATTAGGGAAGGGACTATTAATTATTGCATTTAAGGTTTCCATGATGATCATTGCTTAAAACATTGTTTCTCATACTATCAACATATCATTTTATGTGCATATAATTCCCTATTGTCTATTATCTTATGTAACAAATTCGACCAAGCATATTTTCTATTAGGTGTATAAAAGAAAGTATGCACTTATAGCTATGAAGTGATATTAAGGGAAATGTATAACCACTATAGTCATCCACTAGTTATCTTGGCCATTAATGCAAGCTACTGTAGCACTTAAAAACCTTCTGCAGTGAAGTTCAACATTTATTTAATAGCCATTGATGGAATTCTATGTTAAAAATAAGTGTTCTATTTGGTTTGTTGTTGTTATGATCAGCAGGAAGTTATGCATGGACAAGCTATACATAAGGAGAGAATCACCCATTTTGGGGGTTTTTATTTTATAATGGATTTTTTCTTAGGTTTGTTGTTTGAAAAATATTCATCTCTCCACATTTATATGCAAGATTGATCACATTTGTGCAGAGGGGGATGATCGCATAAGTAAACCAATTTATCTAATTTTTAATTCATTTGTCACTCTACTACGTATTTTTCCTCTACTGCTGCATTAGCATTTTGGATGATTTTTGTATTAGACATTTGCAAAACTATTATATCAAATTAGATTTCATTGGTTTGAGGACAAGTACATCAATTGGGCCCTTGAATTAGTTTGACTGCTCGAGAACTATGAATAGGAAGCAGTAGGTCTCAAGGTCAAGTCCTTAGCTGGTTCCTCATCTATGCCTTACTTGATATCCCCATTGGATCAAAATACAATGGTCTACATGGACCACTTTACACCCAAGGAACATGGTTTGGGTTCAAGTTTGAGTTTAAGAATGATCAGGTTCCATTAGAGTTCAATTTTTTTGATGAGGTTTGGATGAGGTTCGCCATTGGGTTTGTCTTTATATATATATATATATATATATATATATATATATATATATAATGATAATGAATAATATCACAAAATAGTAAGATATTAACGTAAATAAACATAAAAAAATGCTATCATGGACATGGAAACTGCAAGGATTTATTACAAGTTTGAATTGTGACACGAGGTTATAAGTTTTGAGCCATGGACATGTTTAATGGAAATAAGGTTGTATGAGGTTCATCGAACCTCAAAGTTTTTGGTAGGGTTGCCAAATTTTGAACCTCAAGGTTATGTTCAACAAGCCATGTGACATAGATTTACACTAGGTACCATCCTTGCAATGAGGAGAAGTGCACGGTGCTTTCCTAGCAATGTATTATTCAAGGACATACTTATCAATTTATGATATGAAATATAAAATAACCTAAGGTTTGTGAGTAATAGAAGTTTTGTATGATTTTCCTAAAATTGCACTATTTTGTTTTTTTTCAACAATTAATTATCCATCAAATCTTGTTGGAGTTTCATTTTTTTGGAAATTGGAGCCTTCATTGGAAATAATTAGATTTCTCAAATGGATTTTGAGGTATGTACAGTTGGTTTTTGAAAAACAGTTTTGATACACTATACTAATAAATTGTCAAATTGTTGAAACTCGAACATTTTGTTTGGAATCATATCTAACAGCTTGTAACAGTTTGTGTCTTGAATTCTATAATTTTTTCTTTTGGGAAGTTGCCTTTCCAAGAGTTGATCCTATTGGTTAGTTGTTCATGATTATTTTTTGGGTTTTAACTTTTGGTCCTCAGGCATGTTTTGTTACAACATTATCAAAGGGATTTTCTTTTATCAAACTTTTTATTTACGAGTGAACAAATATGAGTGTGATCATCCCATGATAGTAGAGCTTTTAGTTCCTTGTTGCTTGCATTGAAATACACTATTAGAAAATGATGAAACTAGTGACTAGGTGACTAAAAAAGTTAGTCGTCGCAATTATTTCAAGTGAATTGCTACTAAATTTAAGCAATTTTAAGTGACCGAACTAAAAATGAATAACTTAAATAGCTAAGTTAGTCTAGGAATAAAATATATGACTAGATAATAAGTGACTAAAATAAAAGTGACTAACTTAAATTACTAATTTAGTCTAGGATTAAAATATATGACTAGATAAGAAGTGACAAAAATAATAATAATTAACGTAAATGACTATTATAGTCTAAGAATAAAAATATGACCAAATAACAAGTACAACAAGGATATGAATTAGTCATTTATGTTAGTAATTGTTTATTGTGTCACTCTAGAAATGGTAAATTGCAATTTTGATATCGAAGTGTTACATTTCACTACAAGGGCCTTTGAATCCATATGCAGTGTTAAACTTTGGAGACAAACAGGTCTCTAAATCCATATATGATGTTAAAATTATGAATACCCTTTTGTCTCTAAAGTTTAACAATGTAGATGGATTCAAAGACCACCTTCTTTGAGTCCATCTGCAGTGTTAAATTTAGAGACAAAGGGGTCTATGAGTCCATCTGCAGTGTTAAAATTTAAAGACCCTCATGTGCAATGTTAAACACTCTAGAAATGAAAAATTGTAATTTTGATACTAAAGTGTTACATTTCACTAAATTTTAATGCTATAGATGGATTCAAAGATCCCCTTGACCCCCTCAAAGGAGGTCAACTCTGAATCCATCTGCAATGTTAAAAGTTAGATATTAGATGGATTAAGTGACCCCCTCAAAGGGACCTATGGATACATCTATAATGATAAAATTATAACAATTTTATACAATATTATTGAGTATAATTTTACAATATATAATAGTTTTACACTCGTTAATTTGGAAGGAGGAATAAGAAAGAGAGTTTGAAATTGATATTGAAGGGCTTTAAGAGTTAATAGGAATTTGTTCCTCACATCTTAGAGAGACAACACACTATTTGTTGTGGGGTTTTTGTGGTGTTATTACATACCATGGTTGATTATTGCACTAGATTCATTGAGGCAATATTGATTGTATTAATTTGAATTCAAAGTATGTTGATTAATTTAAACCTTATCAATTAATATAAATGTAGGATACTCTAAAGCCATATTATTCTATACATAATTCTACAAACACATGCAGGGGTTGCAAAGCAAAGCTCAATTGCCAATCTTGCACCTAGGTGAAAGTTGGATTATTCTCCACTTATTACAAATAGAGGAAACTCAATTAGCAAATAGTTGAACTATTTAAATTTAAATATAAAAAATGTATGTGCTTATGTATTTTTAGTTGATAATAATTATCATATTCTTATTTATATTCCCTTATTTAAACTATACAATGTAAAAGAAAAGGAATTTATAAATATTATGATCCCAAATATGAAGATGGACTCTCAACCTAGTTTTTATACCATGGTGGATAATTGTTTTGAAGCCAACAAGTATAAATTGTGGAATACCATTTAGTTTGGAAATTATCCCATCCCAAGTCTTAATTTTATCTTTCCTTCTTATTTGTTTGTCCAAATGCATTATCCCACCAAAAAGGTGCATGCCATTTCAACTTTGTGAATATATGCTTCACTCTGTTGGGGTGCTCAATTTCTCAAACTCGAGGGATTTCTCCATCTTCCCAATCTAATAAATCATCTAGTCTTATCTCCCATGGGGCCTCTACTTTTCACTTTTCATTACTCACATCATGCATATCTACCACAACCCCTCTTTTCTTAGCTTCCTCCATGGAATCCACTCTAGTTAACATGAACCTCAACATCTAGGGGATTTTCTTTGTGGCTATGTTTCCCTCTACCCTATGCTTGTATTCCTAATTTATTTATGTCTTCTTTTGCAATTCTCCTTGTTGTAGCTGCACCAAACAAGTTCCCTTTGATAAAATTGTTCTTCAATTCATATATGGCCCTAAAACCTACTTTGATACCTAAACAATGCAACCTAGATTAGTATTGACATAGGAAACAATAATACTAGTTACAAATCCACTTCAAGCATAACACATAATAAACAATTAAAACACACACACAAAATTTTATATCCTAAACAAAATAATAAATTACTTTTCTCCTAGAAAAACATGAAACCCATATCAAAACCCCTTAATTCTTCTTTTTAGCTAAACTAATTTCTTATATTCAACAATTCATTATAATTTACTCTCAATAAATTAAAAAAATATATATATTTTACAACATTTTAAATTTCAACCCACCAATTTTTAATCAACCAATAACTTAAAAAATTTAATAATTATAAACAAACCCAATTTTTAGTCCACCAATAACTTAAAAAATTTAATAATTATAAATGAATAAAATAATAAAAAGCTCTATAAATTTTATAATAAGAAAAAAATCAAAAAATGTTTAATACAAAACTACATATTTATCTATCTTTTTAATACCAATCAACCAACTTTGATAGAAAATATATATGACACAATCTCACTATAAATAATTTTCCACAACAAATTCAAATTTCCCTCAATAATCTCAATCCATGACTTTACATCAATGAATTCGTTATGAATTCAAAAATCAATGAATTAATTTGATCTTAAGCATCTAAACCTATTTGGATAAACCCAACCAGAATAATATGCATCTAAGGAAATCCTCTAATATGCTCATGTAAAATCCACCATTATTCCACAATGGCCTCAGAAAAGATGACAAAGATGGAGGCCATGAATGGCAATGGCAAGGAGGTGGATAGCGATCTAATTGCTGGTATTCCTCTAGTGATCGTAGAATCGATGAGAAACCCTCTGTGACATTTCCTTCGTCCAGCATGTGGGCGCATAGAATCAGCCATGGTTGTGCTCCTTCACTCCTTTGCTTATCTACCTTGGGATTCCTACAGGAGGTTTCAGCCATGGAATTTGATCCTCTGCCTCGGCTCGTCTGACAAGGCCATCAATATCACCCTCACCATGGATCTAGGGTTGCAGCTCCTCCATGTCCACATAGCTAGGGCCAAGGAGGTGGTCGATATTGTCATGGTCTTGTTGTACACATACTTGAGATTGAAACAAGGATTTTCAAGCCACAGTTGGCTTGGATTGCTCCATCCCTAGTGCCAAGGCACCCGCCACCATGGTCTCATGCTCCAGATCAGTGGCCAACCAGCCTCGACCCATGCTCTTACCACCAAGAGCTTGCATCCAAGATGACAGTCCTCTATTAGGATTGTGAAGAGGTATGTGCTATTGATACATCTATTGTATTTTTTAGAACACGTGACTCTAAATAAATAAATTTGCAAGTCAACTCTCTAGTGGCATTTGAGAATTAATCCCAAAAAACCATTCTAGAACATCAATTTTTTTGGCATTTGAATGTTGGATTTGTGTACATTTCTAAAAATTCCCTAACAAACACTATCTTTAAATAAAGATTGCGCAAGGGTAATTTGCAATGACCTTCCATGATATTTTTCTAAGGACGAGCCCTAACAAAACATTTCAAGCCATGCAGCATTTCTTTAGCTTTATAATGATGGATCTGGAAACATTGCACTCATAGGAATTATATTGTGACCAACTTCATCTCAATCTATATAACATTTACATAATTTTTTTCCTATGCCTGGGGACATGAGTAATGATAGAGGTGATTTTAAACTTCCCTTTACATTAAGGGAAAAGTTGTGAGAGGGTGCAGATCTCTCCCTCTAGCCACCAAATAAATGGATATTTTTAATGATTTTTTTTCGACAAGTGACCTTGTATCCCTCCACTGTGTTGTGACAAAAGAAACACTACAAGTTCTCAATATTGAAACTTTGCAACACATAAAGGTAGGTAATGGATCTAGCTTATTTCAAACTATTTCTCTTTGACACTATTAGTTTATTACATTCTCTAGAACATAGTATTCAAAACTGTAAATGGTGACTAGACTAGTCCAACTATCAAACTTGGTTTCAAACCAGAACCGGTCAAACCAAGACTAGTTAAATCTTGTTAATTTTCAGTTAACATGTTCTTTTCTTAGGACAGTTTCTTCCGAGATCCATATTAGCCAAATTTTCCATTAGCAATCACATAAGACATCATTATAATAACAGTAATTGAAGGAAGAACATAAACGAAAGATGCAAAAGACAAGCCAAGACAAGACTACACAAGGATATGGCACAAGCCAGGGAAAAACCCTAAGACGAGGAAAACCCTTAGTCGGTACTTTATCTTATTAATAATATCAAATGTTCAACAAAGAGATAGAGTACAATAATTTAAAGTCAAAATGACTTTCCAATTTGAAGATCCAATATGATTTCCCTTGGACAAGTGAATAGCCCAAAACTGTAATATCATCACTCTGTCAATAGTAGTCAGCTAAGATCTGGTTAGGGTTTCTTACAGTCCACTATTGTTCCATTCAATTGATCAAGAGACTCTCCTTTCAATTGCGACTTTCCTTGGCAAGAAAGAGGTTGTCCATTACTGGCCCTTAGAACTGATCTGAACCCAAGATAGGCTTCTCAACCCCTCTTTCTAACTTGGTGCATGCCTGTAGACCTACCTAAAGTAATGGCTTTGAAGTGAGGACATAGAAAGGTATAAATTCTTCCGTAAATTGACCATAGATAAAATTGAAGTCAATACCCAAACATGACCTAACTTTATAAGGTTGAATTCGGACCTGTAATGACAATATTACCCATACAAGTTTCCCTGAAATTTCATCATCCTGCGGCTGTTTATCTGAGGAATCTTGACCCTAGTTGCTGAGGAAGAAACCCAAAAAAAACAACCCGTTGTCCTCCTCAAGAGCTCAGCTACCTTAGATATAAATTGGATCCCTTTGATGTATCAAATGAGGTTGAAGGCACCTATATATATACAAATTGTTCAGGGTCAAAAGACATGACCATTGGACTTTATGATGATGAGGCCGACCTTGACAATTTGCACATGAGTGGACATAAATTCAAAAACACACTCCTGCTTGTCCAAATTTGATGATCTTTAGGTTGTTTTTGGTTCTCGAAAAGAGGAGTTCAATGCAATGATCATCTCCAATAGATGAGTTGTCCAATGGTGGAATTTGGCCCTAGTTGCCAATTTTAACACTCCGTCTCAACTAGGGAGAATTCCATTTGGCAGTCTATCATGTCATCCAGTCATCATCAACTATATTAACATCATGTGACATCTTTGTATCTTTTCTCTTCTCTGCTCTGCTGAACACTGATAAGAATAATGAAGAAGAATCGATTGAGAGTGAGTCACAATACCTTACCACTCTCCACCAAAAAATGTCATCCATATAACCAGATGTAAAATTGTAACCAGACATGGTCCCAAGTAATCAAGTTTGTTGAAAATCATTCATCCTAGACATAGGGAGTATGACAATACATGATGCATCCATTTGTAGTGCTATGGTCCCAAACCACTTTTCCAAACTCATTGGCTAGATGGTAGGTACTTCCCATGTGTCCCAAATTACATCCGTAGGATGATGTAGGAACACTAGTAGGGAAAAAATATATCACATCTTGCTCACACCCACACATAGGGAAAGGAGAACCACATCCTAAAAATACATGTCACAACCATACATAGGGAAAGGAGAAACCACATCCTACAAACACATGTCAAAACTATACGTAGGGAAAGGAGAAACCACATCCTACACACATGCAAACCAAGAGTAGGGAAAGGATAAACCACGTCCTTCATGCATGCCAATAAATAATTGTAGGAAGGATCCTACACAAGGGGAAAGGGTGAACCACGTCCCACCGACATGTCAACCATCAGTTGTAGGGAATGAGCGTCCTACATGTGGGGAAAGGATGAACCACGTTCCACCAACATGTGCACAAGTAGATGCCTAAATGCATCTCTCACATGGGGTATCTGCAGGAGAAGGTCTGTTAATTTTAGGTGTGTTCTATGTTTAGAGAAATTTAATTCAATTTTCACAGTTAGCTCAATATGTTTTCCAGGTTAGCAATCACATCAGCATTAAAGTAAACTATAGATAGAACATAAACATAAATCGCAGAAGACAAGCGAAGACAAGAGGACACATGATGTGGTGCTAGCCAGGGATGAACCCCAATTTAGGGAAACCCTTAATCAATTCTTCTTATATGTTCTTCAATAGTTCAGCAAAAAGAGAGAGAGTGCATTTACAATGAAGGTCAACACTTAGACTTTCTAGATAAGAGAATAGATCATTTCTACATGAGATCAATTGGAGACATGTTTCTTCAATTGATTCTCCAAGGTGACTCCTTCACCTATCATTGTCCTTCATCTCATCATCACGTTGCACCTCACTATGATGCACCATGTTTCAACCATTATTACAATGTTGGACCTTATGACTATTGCACCTTGTACTAGATGTCCCATTTACTAGCTCCACCAAACTTCATTGATGCTCCATGCATTACCATGCTTGCAGTTGTCCATGCTTTACCATTTATACATGTTGTACCTTTGCATGCTAGGTGTACTTGCTGCTAAGTACCATAAAGTTGTCACAACGTTAGTTGCTATCCCTTACACGTTGATGTACCAATGTGCTTCCAATTGGCTCCAACAGGCTGTATGGAAATCTTCAACTGCTCACGTTGACCTCAATACGTGGCACTTAGGGGCTGCAATAATTTTTTCCACACTAGGATTGATCCTCTAGCACCCAAATCAACATAAATACATACCCCTGCTTCTTTAATGGTTGGTGATTATTCTCTGCACTTATTTCACTATTTAGGGCTTCCTTGTTGCATTCTACATCCCATTTGTCTTGACTTTCAAATCTCCCAAATAGTGCGGCCTTCTCCCACACATATATCTTCTCCTATGCCATTGTTAATTCCAACTTCTAGGCCTCCAAACGCTTCCCTACAACCTCCTATTCACACAGTAATGTGCCTGTGTCTTCCTGCCTCTTGAACAATGCCTTTTATGCCTGCAACTGAGCTATAGTAGCTCCTCCTAGCTACGGCTCACTTGTGGGAGGAAGATACCACAAGGAGAAGGCTTATCCACCACCCAGAACTACCCTGCATGGCTGCGGCCTCCTATTGTTGAAATCTGAGGCCTTGTAAGGGACAATTAACCCAAAACATTCTCCTACAAGCTTCTCCTTCTCATTTAGCAAATTCGGTTATTTCAGAGATGTATTACTCATGAATGGATGCACTTTGGATCCCTTTCTTCCATGCTATCCACACTCCTAAACTCCTCCCATTCTCTTCTAGGCTACTGTGTCTAAGGTTTGATATGACAACGGTTAGGTCTTCTTAAGATCTCGGATAGGCCTCCTCTATATAGTGTATAGAAGCCTTCCTTCAACAAAAAATATATGACTATATTAGACATTCTTTTGTTATGGCTAGGGCATGACTACATCCCCTTCAACTGTAGCTAGGTGTTCCTCTCTTCAACTGCATCTAGGGCACCTTGAGTTGTTGCATCTAGGGTTTCTCCCTCTTGATCTCTTTAAGCACCAAAACCAGATGAGTGGAGAGAGATCTTAGGAGAAGTGTGTGTCTAAAATGACTCTCAAGTCATCTCCTTTTATACTAAAACATTGAGCACTTGCGTGCTTTATTTGGTTGTTGGCTGACCTTGACAAATTATGCCATAACACAAATAAATTCATATCTCGATGAATACTTATCGGAATCGAATGATCTTTAGATCAATCCTACACCTCTCGATGAGAGGGATCCAAGAAAAATAGCAGCTACCATTAATAAGATAACTCACATGGAGTTCGGCAATAGTTGCCAATTTTAACAAGGTGAACCACTCATCCTACTCATATGCCATAGGAGAAGGTGAACCACTCACCCTACAAACATGTCATCCATCATGGTGTATCGCAAGGGAAGGTGAATCACTCACCATATTGTCACTCATAGCTCTAAAGAAGTACCCCAGGCCCCCAAGAGCTCCTAGAGATCAATGTTCAACTGGACCCTCCTATTAAGGTGTATCCACAACTCCCAACCTCTCTTTGAAGAAAGTAATATTCTCATTCAACAATGACGAATCTAGGTAGCTTTATAATGCACCATAAAGTGGTACCCAATATATGTGGAGTATGGATTCTCTGAAGAATATCACAATATAGCACGTGCTCAAATGGCTCACTGAAGAACTTCTTCAACAAAAATGGCTTCGTAATATGCTATTCTTGCTGCTTTAAACAATCAGCCTCAATAGTGATTTTAGAGCAACCGAATCAAGAGATATAGTACTAGATGTTCTCTTTCCGTCCATCATACTACCAACCGATCCAACATCAAAATATTCATGCAATCTTAGATTTCATCAATGTACCTCAAATTATATATAATAGAGTCACTAAGATATCTTACTAAGTAGCTATCAATATATAGATAGAGTCTTCGTAGCGAGGCATTTATCTAGGACACCAGGGATCCCACTAGATAGGCATATACAGACCAACAACTTATTCATTAGATCTTAAGTGCATGAAATATATTATCGAGGCTAGGTCAGCTCCCTCTTACTTTGAGAGGTCATCAATTAGATATCGTCAATATAGGCACCCTTATAGCTCAACTGTAACCTACTTTGGATATATATATAAAAGTGACCTTGCCAAAATATAACCAAAGTCATGATCATGCAATTTTCATGCAGTCTTTCAAATAATATGGATATATCTAAGTTATTTCCCTTATCAATAAACATTTGGAAAGAAGAGTCACCAGGTTATACTTTCAAGGATTGTATAGCTCCCTCTGAGGACTTGTTTCACGTGATCATCTAGCTTTAAATTATGAGCTTCTCAAGCAAGGGATGAGACTTTTCATGAGGCAAATGCAACAATAAAATTCAAGGAAGCTCCAAGTCAAAGAGGAAAATTTTGAAGAATTGTCATGGTTCTTCTTCAATTAGGGAGAAGAAATTCTCCCATGATATTATTTCAAAATATATGAATTATCCTCCATCACTAGGTGGTAGATGTCAAAATCAACACCTCATCTGCTTATTGTGCTCGTATAGAATCTTTCATGCACTTTCTTCAAGGCACCTCATCTTTCATGTTGATAAGGGTTGTTATAGAGATCTTCTCCAAAGTCCCGTGCATTTCTTCACTTAGTTGTTCTTTAAAGAAAAGGTTTCAACAGTGTTGCACCCCTTTTCAAAATATAAGGTGTTGCAATTTATTTTACGGGAAGATCCCTGTAGCTTCTTCAAAAGATAAGCTATCAAATGTTTCCATATGTCTTGTTCACAAATTTAATTGTGAAAAAGGCTATAAAACAATCATCAATTTAATGGGGCTACAACATATCATTATGGCTACTAGACTATAGTAATACCATTCATAATACTGGACTTGAAAAGAGATCATAGATGATGCTGAGTTGTAGAGACACATAGAAGAATTGATACCACATATTATTGTGAGGTAACCACAATTTTCACTGTATAGGGTTCTATGATAGCTTCAAGTCTTCAAACTTCCAAGAGCATGAATCCTTTCGAACGATCTAAAATCTTTGCTTACAAAGATGTCTTCAACAGAAGCTCTTCTTTTCTACTTAAGGCTTAGAATAGAAAGACTAAAAGATTGTTAACTATGTTATAAATATAGAATGATTTCATTGCTTGATGCCTATAGATACTGTAAGTCATAAAATCTTCAAAATTCAGCTCAACTGATATAAGAACTATAGATCATGTCACTGTAGAGAGTCCAAGACTTTGTTCACATTCAGCATTTATCATTGTATGATGTACAGATGCATTAATGCTCTAGAGCCTTACTAATGGTCCATTGACATAGGGATCTTGGCTTATTTTTATTTATGAGTTGAGTTACAGTTGAGTCTAGACCAATAGGATAACTAAGCTTCTTCTTTTATAGGCTTTGAGAGGAAGAGAAGCTCAAAAGTTCAACATAAAGTAATAAGAAACAAATGTCAACATACTACCCAAGGCCATGATTGGTGACTACCATTGGAAAGTTTGTAGGAAACTTTAATGTCTAGTCTAGGGTACTATGTAAATTGTCTACTGAGTTTGGAGATATTTTCCTATTACAAAAAGAGTGTTATGTTGAGAGCACCTTTCTAGAGGATTTTCTAGTCATGCTTCAGAGTAAGCATTCCAGTTTTGAATCTCCAGATGTAGAGACAAGGTCTGTAAGGCAGAAACACACATGCTTGCATCAGAAATCTATGGCTATCAATAAGAAGTGGTTATAACATTCCCATATCTTCAGTGATCAAATGGAGAAGACACTTGGAGCCACTATTGGAATCGAAAGTTATTGAGGTGTTGGGCATATGATTTTGTTTTCCATTTGTTCGGGAGCAATGAGGAAATTACCTTTAGCATGGACAAATGGGTATGGCATCAAATGTTTAAAGAGCAGAAAAATAGCAATGAATTCAGTCTTTATAAGAGCAAAGTTCATCCGTGCATGAAGGTCTTATAATCCTACACTCGGGATACACCATAACACAGGAAACTCTTTAGATTTGTATTTGCTTATTTAAATCACATGATACATTAGGGCTTACTTATCCTTTTTTATTGGAAGAACACATATATAAAACTTATGCACCTTATTCAGGATCTATGAAGAACTGAGGCTTTTAATATGACTAAAGCTAGTAGTGAGGGAAACTATAGAAGAAACAACAAAGCATACTTCTTTGTAGTATTTCTCCATACAAAGGATACTTCCAATTTTTTTCTATGCATATTGTTGTGCCTCATTTGTAAATAAGTATTTCCTTATGTGGCATGTAAACAATCTAATTCTACCTATATATATGACAGCAAGAGCATGCACTAGTTGGAAGTCAAAATTGAGGTGTCCTCTGTTCTTTTCCTGACAGCAAAACTCAATTACATAAAGAGCATAAATAGCAATTTTTCATAGTATAAAATCACTTAGAAAGACAAGGCACATGATACATACTTAGAATTAGTTCCTTTATGTTTTTACCTATAATCCACATGCTACAGATCTTAAAAGACAAGACTTTTTCTAAATTATCAGTGTTTATACAAGCTCTGGTTTGTTCAGGAAAGAATATAACCAAAAGCCCTATCTAGTTTTCTCAGTTACACTTTGCAATGTTTTGAATGGCTATAGTATTTTTGTCACCTGGTTTAGTTAACAATAGTGTAATTAAGGAAGGCAAAGTCAAGAGGTCCATCACAATTTAGGCTAAAATATCAGTTAGATAGAAAACTCCTACATGTTCCTACAACGGATTGTACTTTTTAGCCCCATTGACCAATCTTTTTTATCACTCCTTGGACATTAGTAAAGTTATATCATCTTTTCTTTCTTCCCAGAAAGTATAATGTGATCTAGGTTTTGAGGACCCACTCATTTCCCTTGTGATATTTACACCAAGTAAACAATAGCTATGCATGTATTTATTAGGATCATGAAGTTTGAGGTGGGATATAGTGGAGAACCAAGCCTCTTTTTCGTGGGTAGTTAGCCTTATTAGGAAAAGCCTTTCCTTATTTCATGAATATTGACCGTGTTAAAATTTCTATGTGCCAATGAGCTTCTTGGAGCTCGTGGACTATTCATTGATGAAAACTTTATTGCTTATGTACTCCATTGCAAGCATAGATTATGGTCAGATTAAGCATATGGTTGTCCAAGTTCAGTAAAACATAGACAAAACATTGATAGGGGTTAGCATCCCAATCTGAGACTAGCATGGCAAGATAAGGGTGAACTAGAGTTGCAACACCCTGCTATCATCATGGTTGGAGACAAAAGAGATTTCATTTGGTCAAATACAATTCAAAGAATTCTTAAGAATGAGCCCAAAAATATTAACATTTTGTAGACAACATATCCAAAGCTTGAAAACCACATTTAATCCTTCTAAATATTATCTTACAGTAGGGGTATGAAAGTCCCATTATATGCATGACACTACTGTCATTTAACTTTGCGTAGGATGGATACATCATCATACTTATCTGAACTTTCTAGTAGCCCTGCAATGGTATTGAACACATTGGATGTTTCTGGGCCCTCAAGGATGTGAGAAAAATTATTGATGCATGTTATGCACCTTTGGTTCCCTTTGGGCATCCTCATGATCTCAGTACTCATGGTTTTGATGGGACAAAGGGGTATGGGCCATCTTGCTAGAGAAATATGGTGTGATTCCTTGAGAGGAATAGATAGTATCATATGGTTGAGAATCGTGATTGTGAGTCATGAGGCCTACCATGGTTTGGCTGAGTTGAAACTGAGGGCAAGTGGCATGTGACTCTTGGTCTACATCAATCTTATTTCCCCGAGAGTTTTTCCTAACAACTTGAACCAAACCTTCCTCAACACCAATATTGGGATGAGGGGCCAGATTAAATGGAGGAGATTGAGGGTGTTGACATTGCGGGGCATGAGGCTTTATATTATGAATTCTCTGGTTAGGACTTTGGCATCTGACATAGGCATTAGGCAAGCTAATGTAACACAAAACCTGCTCAAACATCTTTGTGCGCAGAGGTATGTATGGTTACCATAGTTAGTTCTTGTAGCTATTGTAGTGGTTGTTTAGGTGGTTCATTCAGCGTATTTTTCCTATTAATAAAATGTTTACTTCACAAGTACCAATTGTTTATGTATCCTTTTTGACATTTTTTGTCAATCTTTTAAGGTAAAATCTTGTTGGCACCCATCATATTTTCAATCACTGGTGCAATGGAATGAAACATGTACAATTAGATGATCGGAGAGAGTTTTACCTTCAAAAATAGAGTTGTTTGTGGCACTTCCTACTCTAAACCCTCAACCAATTCATAGGAACAAAAAACCTCCAACATATGTGTTTCCTTCATCCACAGACCTATCAATGCTTGGTATACATTTGTATTAATTATGTGATATGTAAGTTTTTATTGATGAATGCAATGCACAACTATCTCATGCCTTGTTGCTTCATAGGTTGTTGTAAAACCTCAGTTGACTCCATCAATGTGATCTAGTATCTGCAAACACTACAATGCCAAGAGATGAAGGAAGGCAAAGAAAGTGAGGTGGAAAGCATTCAAAAGCCTATTTTTTGGGGAGCAAAAGTGAATGATGTTAAACTAGGCTCTAGCTTCTCGAAAGCTACCACTAAGATCCAAAAATTAGGTGGTGCTCCATAGGTTTGAACCCACATTTGGTTAGCTCATAAATGGAAGGTTCTAGTTCCTAATATAGTAAATATATCCTTATTGCAATATTTAACTAAAATTGAGCTACCCACATTAACACAATTGCAACATAATACACAATAACACTCCACAATTCCAAATTAGAAAGCACCCATCCATCATTTCTAACAATGTATGTACTTCAAAGTTATATTGTTGAAATATACATATTTATTTATATGTCACCTTGCTTGACAAGTCATGTTAGGCCCCTATACTACTAGTGTAACCCCTTATTGTTATTAGTACAACCCACTTATTATATTGATGTGCCCATGTAGTGCCATATTGTTACTATTGTGCCCCATAGAAGCCCACTATTGTTATTATTGTGCCCTTACATTATTATTGTTATGTCGGCTCTGACTATGTTATGACCCCTTAGACTCCTATATATAGAA
>APFE031051555.1:56448-71183 GCA_000404065.3 Pinus taeda | reverse complement strand
CCCTAGAAGCAAGGAAAGATGTTAGCTTGCCTATATTATGTACTTTCTTAGTAATTTTCATGGTGGGACTCTTGAGGGAGAAAGCTTCTATTGTATTACTCATTGTATCTCTGCATTTTTGGCAAAGGAAGAAAGACCAGGGTTTTGCAGTCCTTTTTGGGATTCCTGTGGTTACATGTATTGATTGTGTGTTTCTCTTTGTACTTGTAAGTTTGTTATGTGAATCATCTTCTTACTTTTTCTTCTGCAAATTAGGCAAATGAAGTGTTAAGGTAGAATTCATGGTTGCTATGCTCTGCCTTTAAGCTTGCTTAATATCAATGTTTTCAGTTGTTTAAGGAGAATTCAAGGTGCTTGCTTGCTCTCCTTAGCTTCTCACCAGTCATTCTCATCCATACACATCTATCAAAGGCATCAATACAGTCTCCCACTTTGCCCCAAAGAACCCCCTGCAAAAACTGTGTCCAATCCCCGCACCCAAAATTGCCTTTCCCCAATTTTCCACCAAAACCCTAAAAATCCCTAAATCAAACCTTTTTATCAGTTTACTAGCCTAAAATCAGTGTTTCCACATTGGTTATCTCGCCCATTGAAGATCTTTACTGAGATAGACCAGAGAGAGCCCTCTCCTACCCCATAGGGCTAGCTACGAGGCTAAGTGGTTTGATGTTGCCTTGAAGTTTAACTTTTTCAGCCTGAGGTGAAATTTCAAGCGCTAACACACTCTACCATAATCACCAGGATTCTAAGCAACAAAACTATGTTTGCATGGGGTTACATGGTGAGATGCCCCAGAGTCAAGGAGCCAATGAAAACTACTACTAGATGTATATACACATGCATCCTCTACTGAAACAGTAAACAACACATCACCATATGTGGCTACAACAATAGTCTCACCTTCATTTGTGTTAGATGACTTGTGATTTGTACTGGCCGATCTCTGATCCTTTTGTCCTTTCTTCCAAAATCGACATTCTTTCTTCATGTGCCTGGGTTTGCCACAATGAAAGTAGATGACCCTACCTCTCCTTGATTTTGATCAGCCACTCGATCTTGATTGCCCTTGCCTGCCTCGATCCGTTCTCCTACCACGATCAGCTAGAGCTAGAGCTTCTCCTCCCTGGTTTTCTGCAATTGACTTGCGTTGCAACTCCTCATTCATTAAACTGTTGCTGACATCATCAAACTTCAGGGTCCCTACAGTTGCTGAAGTGCTTATAGCTACAATCAAATTTTCCCAACTGTCTGGCATAGAACACATTAGCAAAATGGCTCTAATTTCATCATCTAAAATTATTTTAATAGAGGCAAGCTTATTAGTAATAATATTAAATGCATTCAAGTGCTCAGCAACTGAAGCAACCTCCTTCATCTTGAGATTATAAATCTTCTTCATCAAGAACACTTTGTTTGATGTCGTGTTCTTCTCATATAGACCATGGAGCTTCTTCCATAATCCTTTTGCCATCTTTTGTCCAGACTCATTCTTTGCTAGATATTGGAAAATTGTTGCAATCGCCTTTCTATCTAACTTATTCCACTCTTCATCTGTCATCGATGAAGGTTTCTTTGTTGTGCCCTCAATCGGAAAACATTGATCCTTTAAAATCAGTGTATCCTCCATCTGTGATTTCCATAGGGAAAAATTAGTCTTGCTTAACTTCTCCATAGCTATAACTGTTGTCTCCATTTTCAATAATAGTTATGCCCCAAAAACAAAAACTCCACTTAAAAATAAAACTTCAATTATTACATCTTTTGCCAAAATCAATCTCCTTTTAACTCTTTTTTTTTAACTCTCTTACCACTTAAAAAAAACTTATTTAGTTCTTTAAAACAAGCAATAAACCTCCTCCTTTGAATAAACTATACTTTTTATGTTTTAAAAAAAACATAAAATTGTGAAACCATAATAATAAATTAAAAAATATATATATTTTCTGCTCACTTCACACATACGTGCTTTTTAAAAAAATTAAAACATAGCACTTGAAAAAACATAAAGCCTTCACACTTCAGAAAATAAGTGGCTCGTATGTCGATTTGAAAAGCTTACAACATGGCATCGAACTCCACGTTTGGCACTCTCATTTTTCTGCAATCTCATTTTTTTTCTCCAATAGTCGTCCCTTTTCCTACGATTTCGGTTTTCCTTCAACAGTCATTCTCCTTTCTGTTCTCGTCCAATTTTTTATGGTCCTTTCAAGCCAGGACCTCTATCCAATCTAGTGTATTTTCAGAACAAAGAAATTTAACAACTTCTTCTTGCAGAGAACAGGCGACTTGCTACTACTCCGTAACGACTGCTTTCAGAGAACAATCGCAAAGGTGACTTGTTGCTACTCAATAATGGCTTCTTGCAGTGTTGCTCACCAGGAAGGAACTTCGACGACTCAGATCTAGCGAGTGTGTTCAGGCTGACAACAACAGGGCAGGCTGAAAACAACAGTACAACATTCAACAATTAAGAAATCCATGACACATCCACGGCACTTTGAATAGCTCTGATACTAATTGTTAGTTCAAAGAAGCACAGGTAACACGGCACTCTGAATAGCTCTGATACCAGTTGTTAGTTCAAAGAAGCACAGGTAAATTAAAACTTTTATGGGAGCAGACAAACATCACAGACAATGGAGCAAGACAACACAATTTTCTCGTATATTCTATACTTAATCACATATTCACAGACATCAAAAACAGCAACAGACAGCAGCAAACAACAGAAATTGAATAGCCGGAAAACATAAATCACAACGGGCCCTGGGCCTTCGCTGGCTTTCCTTGACCAGAAAGATTATAAGTCATCCAACACAAATAAAAGTGAGACTACTGCTGCCACCATAGCTACACCAGATGGTGTAGCCACAGATGATGATGTGTTGTTTACTGTACTAACGATTTTAATATCGATTCTCATTCTTATTTTTTGAATGGTTATATGTGAAAAAAGTTATTAGACTAGTGTCCCATGTTTGATTTAAGAGCTCACGTTCTTCAATGATGTACCGTGATTGCTTAAAGCACTCGCTAACTTACATTCTTCGCTAATGTTTCTTGTTTTGCATGGAATTATGATTGCCATGACACATTAAAGTCCCACGGTTGTGTAGAGTGACCTAGGTGGTGTTTTCTATATTTCCACTTGCTTTTTCAAATTTCAATATGGATGCTAACACGAAATTGATTGACGGATTACTTATATTCAGATTATTATAATTTGAAATAATAATAATTAATAAAAAAATTAACAAGTCTAAGTGATTAAAATTTGTTTTATTTTTGAATTTTCAACATTAAATTTCACATTATTATAAATTAGATAAAAAATCATAAATATATTTATTTTGTTAAAAATATAAATTTCAAGTAGGAGGTTGAGTTTTGATATAAGGTTATATTAAAATTTAAGTAAAAAAAATATGATAAAGAGAATGATTTTATATATTAATTAATTATTTTCTCCTTATTTAATTTGAGTTAGCAAGATCATTTTTTATAAAAATAAAAATTATTTTAAAATACTACTATAAATAATATAATATATGAAAGTGAAAGGAAAAAAATAAGTTATATTTTAATGAATGTTTAAAAGGAAAAAAAAAAAGAGTAAAATAAAAGGAAAATGAAAGCTATTGGAAAGGAAGTATGAGCGTAATAGATGAGGAAAAATGAAAAAATTCAAGAAATACTTATAACATTTAAGGGTAGAAAGAACTATGTTGTGGACATGAGATTGTGTGAGTCATTGAGTTTACGATGTCTAGAAAGACTATCATGTCAGCTTGGAAGTTGGTTATGGAGTCTATTTTGATTAGTGTCAGAGTGTTAGAAGGAAAAGGTGATCAACTTATAGGGTGTCAATTTGTGGCACTTCGTTTTAATAAGTCATTGAAAAATATCAAACATCATTGGAGGAGGATTCATGGTTTCTCTTATATTCGATGCAATCATCAACCTGAGGTGCAAAATCAATAGTCAAAAACAATGCTTTTTACTTGAGGTGAACTTGAAAATCACTTTTGATGATTTTTCACTGGAACTTCCAACTTTTGTTATTGCAATTGAAGTTGGTTGTGTTATTCATATTGGTAATCCAGGTTTTGTACGTTAAAATAAATCAGAGCAGTTGTTAGCCTTTTTTTGTAGATTAAATACTCTTTTGCTCTCACAATTATTTTAAGTGGACACTCCACCTATTATCAATATTGTAAGATAATATTCTGTTAGGCTTAAATCATCCATGTATTAGGAAATTACATCAAGTTTTTTAAGTAACAAAATTGAACCCAACGTATTGTGAAAACATTTAGGGGGTATGGTAGACCCATAGTTTCCTTTATGTAAGAGTAACCTGCCTTTTTCCTGTAGATTAAATACTCTTTTGCTCTCACAAATATTTTAAGTGGACACTCCACCCATTATCAATATTGTAAGATAATAGTCTATTAGGCTTAAATCATCCATGTATTAGGAAATTACATCAAGTTTTTTAAGTAACAAAATTGAACCCAATGTATTGTAAAAACATTTAGGGGGTATGGTAGACCCATAGTTTCATTTATGTAAGAGTAACCTTTCTCATGATTCATCCATTCCTAAGATTGTACTGCTAGTGTTGTGTTGTGAAAGGATTGGACCTAGGCAGTCAACCTACTCAATATCATGATATACTACACAATCAAGGCTCTTTGCCAAGCATTAGAACCTACATATAATAAAATTACAAAGCAGCTTTATGGGGTTGACTCCCTTGTCTTATCTAATATGGATCCCCATGCAGCATGGTGCAAGCTCATAACTTTTCCAAAGAATGTGAATTGAACAATGTGGAGCAGAAATTGAAAATTATTTGCTTGAAGCATAAAGGTACAAAAATGCACATGTAGAGTTATGTTTCTGTTTTTATTTATTTTTTCATGTATTACACATTATTTTCGAGTAACTTAACGGTAATTATGAAATTTATGTATGACACAAATCCTTCTCCTCCATTGGACCTTGACATACAATAATGCAGAAATTAACACATTTAGAATCAAATTATGTGTAGGTAGAATGTAAAAGACTGCAAGTTTTTGATTAAGTGAAACAATTCAATATTGAAAAATGGTTAGAAATGACGAGGAAAGGAGAAAGAAATATGCACCAAACCTGTGTGGAAGGAAACAATCTCGGCATCAAATGTTCAAGTTGCAACCTTTTTCCACTTTGTGGGAATAGAGTCTACTTTTTGATGCATAAAAATCCTTTTGTGTTTATTTATAGCCCCCTGCCTAGTCAAATACATAGCCAGGTCTCGCAAAAGATCATGTTGAATAAAGGAAAGCTCATGGTTGCTACCATAGGAGTTCAACATGGTAGCTCTAAATGGTGAATTAAATTTGTTATGTCAGCTAAAAGAATTATTTAAACAATGCTCAACAAAAGATCCACTTCTCTAATATCAAACAGTGTGAAGTTGCTATGTTAGGGACTAGCTTTAAACTAGTTTATCCAATGCTAAATTTTGAATTTGTCATTTTCGAAAAAAACCTCCTGTGTCACAAACTAGTCCAAATGCAAGTTGCTATGTTAGTGACTAGCTTTAAACTAGTTTATCCAATGCTAAGTTTTGAATTTGTCATTTTCGAGAGGAAAAAAAAAAAAAAAAACCTCCTGTGTCACAAACTAGTCCAAATGCACAAAATAAGTTAAGCAAAGACAAGCAAAGGAAAATTCGATCATCTTAAGTGGTAAAAGACTTTAAGAGGGTACATCATGGTCATATCCACGAATAACACCCGATTAGGACATGGAATTGAACCAATGACTTAACATATAGGAGTGCCTTAATAGCACATCCGATAACCGTCTATCCAAGACCCATGGACAATTTAATATATTTGTATATGAATTATAATTTAGTTTTTAAAAAATGATTATTTATAATAATTATTGATAAGTAAATTAAAATCTTAACAAGCCTAATATGCAAAGTTGTTCTTAGTACCCACCTCTTATGCAAAAAGTAATTGATAACAAAAGTATAAAAATTCCCTACATGCCCATGCATAAAGATCTTAAAAAGAATTACTTGATAAAACTTATTATTTGCAAGGTTCCATTCTGTAAGCCACATTATAATAGTTTAGATCTTCTTCAACTTTTGAATTTAGGTTTCTAATTTAGAATATTAAAACAAATAAGATTGTACAAGTTTTTAAGTATGGAGATTTTTATAGTTGAATTCACACAGTTAAGATTCAGTAAGTGTTTAGTTAAAACAATGAAACCTCGATTTTGCATTAAAATCATTTATAACAAAATTTTACACAACAAATGGCATCAAGTGCCTTTTGTTTGTTGTCTATAGTCTTAAATAACTAATGCATCTACAAATGCTTATAAGTCTTTACCTTGCATTATTTGACAACTTGATATTTCAAGGCCTTATATGGCTCCTACACAAGTTGCCCATAAAATCAAGCATGCTATTAAAAGTGGGTAAAAATGTTTGAATGAAAAATATTTAATATCATAAAATCAAACTAGCTATTAAAGGTAGGTAAAAATGTTTGAAAGAAAAAATTATATAATATTAAAAGAACACATAATTAATTACAAAAATATATGTTGACTTAGGTGCATACCAAAGAGCTATAAAGATTTATAATGGAGGGGACATTGTTTTTTCTTATCAATACATTATGTTATTTTGAAATATGTTGTTAGTAAAGGAATAGTTAAGTTTTAGGCATTTTATTTTTTATGAAAAAAACAATGGAAAAATATTTATAAATATTGGGAGATTTTAAGTTATTAATAGATTAGATAAACAATAAATGTAAAATTGAGACTATAATATCAGTTCCAATTAGAAATCAATTTGGGAAGGTAAAAAGCAATTTCAATAATTTTTTTTTTATATATATATATATTTTGTATATTATTATATTATTATATAGTATTAATGTAAGAATGGAATCAATATGCAAGAGGTTTAGAGCAAGAATTAGATTGCATTTTCAAAAATATCTTTATATTGATTATAGGAAAGTGATATGAAAATTACAAATGTATTTGTTGGATTTTTTTGTTGTTACAATAGATTGGATCCTAGTTAGTAGTTTAAAGGATTTTGTTAAAAATTTCTCTTTTATAACTTACTAAATATTTTATTTGGTAGTGACTTATAATTTAGTGTTTTTTTTATTAAGTAGATTATTATATATTAATATTATTGTATAAAAGTAATATATTATCATTGAATTTCACATTTTTTTTTATTCATATATTTATATATAATATTATATATTTATTTATATATCGCTTCTCTATTATATATATATATTATACTATATATATATATATATATAAAACTATCAAAAAATCATTAATAAAATGTGATTGTTAAAAAAATT
The DNA here is from genome assembly GCA_000404065.3 of Pinus taeda. NCBI lineage: Eukaryota > Viridiplantae > Streptophyta > Pinopsida > Pinales > Pinaceae > Pinus > Pinus taeda. The sequence continues at coordinate 63,777 of APFE031051555.1, read as the reverse complement.
TCAAACTTGAGTAATTTTTGTAAATTTATTTCAAAAATTACACATTAATTAAAAGTTTTTTTCAAAGCGAAAAAAGCAAAATTGTATTATATAAGATATATAAAAAACAGATCAATAGATTTGCATGTAATTCTGTACATTACACATTAATTAAAAGTTAAAATCTATATAAAAGTTAAAAGTTATATAAAAGTTAAAAGTTATATATGAGCAGCCTTCCAAAAATCCAGTTGTGAAATTGTGCACATAAATACCTTTATTAGATAGATGAATGAATGGCCAGCGATTGAGCACACATACTAAAACAAACAAACATTCCAATCTAACAGAATTAGAAATCAATTACTGAATCTTGCTTTGTGAAACAGGCCTGAGTCCATGTTTCATTGCTGCCTCCCATACAATATCAAGGTGATCTACATCGATTGCCCCAACTTCGTGATGCTCATAGCCTTCAAGACCATGTATCAACCCTCCTGCATGGCATGCGTGTATTACTCTTCTCGGCAACTTATGCTGAAAAAAACCCAAATGCAAAACAGTTTCGGTCAGAAAAATGCAAAACAGTTTCAGTCAGAAAAATCCAATGCCCTACCAAAATATCTGATGTGCATCTCTACTCTATACTGATGCATAACTGCACACAATAACAAACACTGATACAATATTTTGAATGCAAATGTTCTAAAGTAGAAACCCTTTATACCTCACAGCCGTTCACGCCTTTGGCGGTGTCTGGTAATTTAAGTGCTGATGAATCTCCATACGTGCAATCTTTCCTGAATTCAGTAATCATTGGTAGAGTAAACTGGTAAAAGTGGGTTCCTGAAGGAGCCCACATTTGATCTTTGTAGCCTGCCCATTTGCCTATGATCCATGTCTGCATAACATCAATTAACACATCTTTGTTGTTATCCCATTCTGTCCCATATTGTTGTGGGGGGAATTGGTTTTCAATTCAAGCACAGTTGGAAATTAAGGCATTTCTATTATAGAATGACCCTAGCCATCTCTAACACTTAAAGCCCAAGGGCAGATCTTACGGTTAAGCCTAGGTTGGGTTCTAGCAAACCTGTTCCGACTTTTGCTTTCTAGTGTTGAGATTTGCTACCATTTAAACTTTGCAAAAATTATAGAATGGACTGAAAATATGTTTAGCTTGCCACTATGAACCAGATGGTGTGTTCCATCTTACCCAACATAACTTCTAAGGACCACTCTGCTATTAAATAGTCAATTAGTAGGTCAACCAGAATTTTGGCCTACACCTGAAATATAAGACAAACTAGTATATATAGAGACTATTACACTCTGTCAAGGACATACTGAGGCCGTATAATGAAAAGTCCTGATTTTACAGAGACGCTTCCCCAATTTCTTCATGCGTCAAGTTGCCATGCAACCCCTGTAATACCTTCGAGCCATACTTCTTGAATTATTATTTTGTATAATTCGTATGTTCAGAAATTTTGGTTAAAAAGTTTACCTTGTAATGTTATGTCGAAGTTGAGTGTTACTATATAGTATACAAGGCAGGAAATGGCCTTTGTTAGGTGCATTCTATAAATTTCTCTCTAAGGTGGAAAAATTTTGAAGACCTAGAAATCAAAACCATCCTCATCATATTTTGAAACAGGCGTGACTAGATTTTGTCAAATAAAAATATGGACAAGTTTTAATTAAGAGCCCGTTTTCAATAATTTTCTCGGTCATAATATGTTCCACGATATTGGTACACAAAGCTAAAATTCAGAAGTCATAGTGCTGCAGGTACAAGAGCATAAAAAATTCAAATGGGAAATAACAATTGTTTTCCTGATTTAGAAGTTGATTTGTTTCTGCCACTCAGGCCTTGAGGTAATAACAATCATTTCAAAGTCATTAATTTCCTAGAGTGCATTTGTCAGTTTATGAGTTTTCTCTGTGATGTAACAGTGATGCTTCAGTTCATTATTGTCCTATATATTTGACTGGTCCAACCTCCTTTCTTTGCAGTAATTTATTTCGTATTTAATGTTGTACAAATATATCATATCGTAAGTTTAATTTTTGAGTAATGAAACTGGAAGAAAATGGACTCAGTCACTGACAAGAACATTTTAGTAGCAAAAGCTGTATCACTCCATAAAGCCACCTAAAGAGTATAGATATGTAAAAATAAATGGAATAAGGGTAAGGAAGAAGAAAAATTTAATATATTATGTTTGTATTTATGTTAGTGCAGTCATATAAATTAAATGGCTGGTAAAAACTAATAATCATCAAGACACTTATCACATATACATCTCACATTATCAACATTTTAAAAAATTCATAAAAATTTAATTAAATTATAATTTTATTTATAATATTATTAAAATTAATATATGAGATAAATATATATACTTTTTAAAAAATGTGTATAAGATTCTTAACTTTAAGTCAGAGATTCTTAACTTGTAAATAAGCTTTATTGTATTACTATAAGCTAAAATTAAAAATAAATAAATAAATTGATACAAAAATATTATATATAAGTTAAGAGTTGTCTATAATGCGATTTTTTGGAGATTCCGGTGCCGGCGGAAGAAATTGAGGTAAATCTTGATTTTTAGCAGTTAAAATGGTTTTTTAACTGCATATTTGGATTCAGCACCCTGAAAAACCCCTGGGACCCTTTCATTGTGCAGAAACTAGCTATCAAACTTGCGATTCCAATAAATTGCTGCCGGATTTTGACTAGAAAAACCCACCGGAAAGGCTTCCAAAAAGTCTCATTATAGACAACTGCTATAAATTAAACATATATACATTTAAAAAAATGTAACAACATTCATTCTCACTTTATCATAGAAATTCCCAATCTGATATAACTGGTCTTAACTATTCTCGGTGGTTCCACTTGCTCAGCCCTGCTTGCTCAATACTCAACCTAACAAAATGTAATGCACAAAAGCACTTCTCAGTCAGAACCCCCAATTTCTAGATAATGCGTACACGGTCTGCTCTTGTCCAAATCCCCAGACTAAGTACTTAGGCCCAAACTATTTCCACCATAGTCAAACAACCAGCTGGTGACCAGGCACTCTGCATGGGAACTTGATTTAATGGTAGCGATCAAACAAACTGATCGATGGCAAATATGATTGCGGGGGCTGGGGATACCCCTGATGTAAGGAAGGGGTGACCACTGATGGGGCGGGGAAAGAGGGGGGCACAAACGAGGTTTTGGCTCTCTTCTCGCTTTTGGACTTGGTTTGGGCTCTCTTCTTTGGCTATAGACCATGCACTCTGTATGCCGACACTAACCACTTTGCCGCTCTTCAGGCTAGCGCCCACAATGACTAGTCGACTGTAAATTTCGAACCACTGAAATCCAAATTATGTGTGGTGTGGGAAGAGTTCTGTGGGGGATCGTGAACCTTGAATCTAAGCATAGCGTTGGTGGAACCTTGCGGAGTCCACAAACTTTGAAACGCTATCACTGCGCGCTAATCCTACTCCCTTCTCGGCAGTTCTTCTCGACAATAAGCAAGAAAACCATTCATAGGTCTCTACCCTCTAAACGCTCAGAAAAAAAACTTAGAACTCTTTCATGCTTCGACATGGGTGATTACCCAAAGAAGGCACTCTTGTTATGCCAGATACCACCTTATACATTTTATTCTCACAAAGTATGTACACGGACCATACTAGAAAATCAGAGGCACGTACACGTATACAAAACCGCCCAAAAAAAAATATATGGATGAAACAAAACAGAAAGTTGTTAGCTTAATGAGGCATAAAATTGCATGATTGCTTTTATGATAAGGAGGAAATAAAAAGGTGGGTGTTGGAAAAATTTTGGACTGCCATGTAGATAAAGCAGGGAGGCAAAAAGAAAGCATATTATGTCAAAGAATTTAACTCAATGTGGAAACATTATGATAAAGAATATTTGAGTTCCTCAATCAAGAGAGCAGCTAAAATTTTAATTGCTTCGCTGAGGACGGGCTCACATCATTTAAGATGTGAAACTAGTAGATGGGCAGTCCCTAAAGAAGATTGGGAAGAATGAACTTGCATTTTTTGCAACAAAGGAGTGGTAGAAACATAATGGCATTTTATTCAAAGAGTGTGCAACGTATGAAGTTATCTGTCGTCACTTTGTTAGCAACCTAAAGGTGAATAGTGTTAGTGAGCGTTTTGAGGAGACAAGACTTCACAAAACAACAAATTTCTTACTCAAGATCCATATCAGCAAAATCATCTTAAAAAAAATATGAATATGGATTAAGCAATAGTGGGTGATCCCTTACACCGTGAGGTCTCGTGGACGTCATTAAAACCATTTCATTTCATTTATTTCAAAGATGAACTCCACCCATTATGTTATTACTCAGAACAGGGAGTATTTACGGAGGAATAAACAGCCTCTTTGCAGTAGGCTCTCGTGCCCCTTTCTCGGGCTACTTTTCCCTAAGGTACTTCAACTACCTACCTATACACCTATATATATTTTCTTCTACTACCTACTAATGTATATTTTCTTACAGATTAGAAATATCTTAACAAAACCAAAACTGATCAGGCATCTGTCCCCACAGTACTAACATCTTAACCTGACACTTGTCATTTTTACAAAAGGCCACTTGGACATCATACCAACTCATCAAAACAACCTAATGATCTAGAATCTTTCCAGAATTAGGACATGCTACACTCGAGGGAAAAAATTTCTCTTTGGATATTTCACAACCCATTTGAGTCTAATCAAGAATGGATTGGATTGACTAGGGCTCATGCTCCTACATTAGATTACCGAGGTAGAAATGACCTCCTTCAAATTTATCCTACTAGATCCTAGACTTTGTGTTGTTGTTGGTCATTGGCGTGCTTGCTTGGTTGTCCTGCAATTGTCCTTGTCTTTCTAGGATCCCATGTTTTAGATTGTTGTTGCTTTACTTGGTTGATGCAGTCCTTCACAACTAACCACAATTTCCTGCTTGTTACTTCCTTTTAGTGGCTGCCATACTCAAAAGTTTGCAAAAATATCTTAATCTCCTCCTTGGTCATTATTGCTCTCATTCCTCTCACTTTATTGACGTAGTCTTTTATAGTCAACCTTGTCCTACAGCTAACTATTTCCTCCTCTTCATTATACCATTCTTTAAGGACCCTCAGCATCCTCAATTTCTCAATTTCAATGGCCAGCTTATTCGCAATAATACCTCCAAAAACTTCATGGCTGCAACTATCATCCTAACACATAGCTCCCATTCTCCCTCATCAAAGATCTTTGAGATGTTCAAGAAACTTGGTCTTCCCCATGGTTGTTCTATGGAAGATAGACTCCCATTTTTTTCATAGGAAATGAATTTATTACAAGAATCCTCCTATTTAGTGATTGTTGGTTCTCCTCCATTGTTGCTCTTAACAACATATGCAAAAAAACGTTTTTTTGCTTTGTATTATTTGGCCGAACTAAATAAAATTTCATTTTTATGAAACAAACTTATCTCATCTACCCTCTTCTCAACTTCTACTGACGTCCCTTGTTGCCCCATGTTTGCACACTTCCACAAGCGGTCTCCATATTATGAATTTTATCAAAATATCCAGATGCGTTAAGCATCTCGGCTTCTCCCTGCTTCTCGGTTGCAAACTTAGATGCACTATGCAGTGTTGACTGTCCAATCAGTCCTCTTCATATTGTAATCCCTTTTCATATTGTGATGACATTGTGTTCAAATGTTGTTCTTTATCCTTTATGAGGTTTCCCTCATCTTTTCTCTCTTGAAATTCTTCTTCCCGCATGCTGCATGAGTTTTTTTATTTCTGGTTGCCTACAACTTTCTACAATCTCCCACTCTATCTCAATTTCGGGTTTGCATAGTTTTTCCAGATTTCTCCCTCATCATATCTTTTATCATTTTGACTTTCCAAAAAATACTTTATTTTTGTCATGGTGCTTTTTAGATGGTGTAGGTTAAGTTTCTTTCAAGGAATTTTTTTTTTAAATTTAAAAATATTGACAAATTTCACTAATTTCCAATATGCAATCTATAAAATGTTTATTGATATATTTGTAAAATTATTCAAATTTATAATGATTTTATATATAGTCTCTATATAATGTTGGTGATTTTAAAAGTAAAATAATTTTATGTTCTAAAATTTAGGCGAATCATCTTTTATAAAAATTGGAAATTGGCTAATTTTTTTTGTGGAAAAATCATGGAAAATTAAGCCAATGGGAAAACATTAGCCCCTAAAATTTTCTATAACTCTCTTTGTTCCACAGCTGATTTTTTAAACACAATATTGATAACTTGTATAATTTTGGAAATACATCACAGGCTCGAATGCTTGCTCCATTGCCACTTAGAAGATAAATATCCTCTTCAAAGTATGGGTATTTGCCTTGCCTTTCAATGTCCTTCAAGGCAATTTCCACATGCACCAATAATGTGCATATCTGCCTAATTTCTTCAGGTTGTTCATCAAATGAATTCTTCAATCGTTGTTGAAACTTCTTCAGCTATAAGTTTTTCTCTTCATTGACAAAGCCCTTACACTCGCTTAATGCTTCTTAATGCTTCCTTGAGCTTGTTTGTATCTTCCTCATTGGATTATTCACCTCATCTCCTTGTAGAATTCGATTGACCTATTGCTCCTCACTTGTCAACATATTCACAGTCATTCAACAAAATTCTATCTTCTAAAGGTTAATCCATTACCTTAGCACCTACAACTTCCTTCCTCGCATGTTTATCAGGATCCATATTCCCTTTTGTTGACACAAGTTTACTACCCTTTCTTTCATGTGCTTAATTCTCCTCATCTTTGTCACTTAGAGACAATTCGGCCTTACCTTCTTTCTTTATTTATGACAGTTCCTAATGGTTGTCCATCTTCATAATCTGCAAGACCTGCATTCATACACAACTTTTAGTTTTAAAATGTTGAGGAATTCTAGTTTCTTCTGCCGCCTTCAACATCAATTCCTCTTGGTGTGTATGGATCTCCCTCTGATTACCTCTATGAGACAATCTTTTCTCATCTTCTTTTATGACAGATTTTAAATATTGTCTTTCTCCAATGCTTTGAGGAGGCCTTCCCTCATCCTCTTCTATTCTATCATTATGACAGTTGTAGGTGATTCTCCACCTTCATTATTTTTGTGACCTACATGTTGGAGATCAGATGCACAGCTTAATCAAATAAACACACAGCAGAATAAATCAAGCACATAAGACACAACTTTTAACGTGGTTCACCCAACCAATCTGGGCTACGTCCACACAACATAGGCATCGGCAATTTATTAATCAAACAGGAGATTACATAATGAAAACCTCACAAAAC
>APFE031051555.1:0-53737 GCA_000404065.3 Pinus taeda | reverse complement strand
GCCTTTACTAGTATGTTTGCCTGTTTTAAACCTTTGTTTACTTTGTTTACCAAACAGACAATGCTTACAAAAATCTAATTTTCCAGACTTCAAATTTGGAAGTAACTTGCGATCAGCCAAAATTTTCCAGCCTCTTTCACTCATATGCCCCAATCTTTGATGCCATAAGTGAATGGAATTACTGTCATGTTCTGACACAGTAGACACAAAATCTGACCCTGTACCTCCATCTAACTGAAATAGATTCCCTACTTTCTTAGCTTTCATAACTAGTAAAATGCCTTTGTAAATTTTCATTACTCCACCTTGAATTACAGTTTTATACCCATTTGAATCAAGTGCTCCTAATGAAATCAAGTTTTTTCTCAAATCTGGTACATGCCTCACATCAGTTAATATTCTAGTTGTTCCATCAAACATTTGTAGTTGTATGCTTCCAATCCCAACAATATTACATGTTACATCATTACCCATGTACACAACTCCATCATTAATTGATTTATATTCCTTAAACCATTCTTTATGGATACACATGTGGTTTGATGCCCTGGAATCTAACAACCAATGTTGATCATGATTTGACACATTAACTGATAATACTTCATCACTCATACCTGAACCCGATGTCAAACCTGTATCTGTCGTATTTGCCTCCTCCTTCTCTGTCGAAGACTTTGCCTTTGAAGTTTGCTGCTGTCACTTCCAGCAGTCCTTCTTTAAATGCCCTGATTTGCCACAAAACCAACACTTTAGCTTACTCTTCTTCCCTTTCGACTTTGAACGTGAGTCGCTAGGCTTCCTGGGGCGTCTTTCTTCCAAACGACCTCTAACCATCATGGATTCTGATGTAGAGGTTTCGAAATGTGACTTCCTCCTTGTTTCTTCCGACAATAAGGATGCAACTACATCATCAAACTCAATAGTTTATGATGAACTAAGACTTATAGAAGTAACAAAATGATCCCATGATTCGGGCAACGAGCACAATAAAGTAATAGCTTTATCCTCGAATGGAATTTTTACTTCTATACTTTGTAATTGCACAAGAAGAGTATTAAAAGCATTTAAATGATCAGCGATCGATGTACCTTCCTTCATTCGCAAACCGTACAACTGTCGTTTCAGGAGAATCCTATTGGTTAAGGATTTGGTCATGTACAGTTTCTCCAGTTTCGTCCACAAACCAGCAGCTGTTGTCTCCGACACAATATTAAACAGGACATCATCAACTAGACACAGTCGAATAGCACTAATCGCTCTCTTTCATCCATCTCGGCCCACTCACTATCTGTGATGTTGTAAGGCTGTTTGGACTTGCCCAACAACGCCTTTGCCACACCATGTTGGACAAGCAAATCATGCATCTTCACCTTCCAAATCTCAAAATTATTCTTGCCATTATACTTCTCAATTTCAAAACGGGCACTTTGAGTTTTCGCCATTTTGTATCAGCGAAAAACACAATAATCTCCAAAACTAACCAGCAATTAAAAAACAACTGCATATGCCTTTCTGCCTTTGCTTTTACACACACAAAAAAAAAACCTAACTTATTTCTGTGCAAAATTACAGTTTAAACTGAGTATCAAACTCGAGAGTAATACATCCCTTTCATGCAACCATGCGCTAGCAATCAACCCACACACCAACCATCAAAACTACGCACCAATGTAAGTGCTAGTTTATCATAATGCGTTCAAGGAAAAACAAGTTTCATGCAACTATATACTACCACCAAGTTGCAAAAAAATTGAGTATCAAATGTTGATTTTCAAAGCACAAACGTTGAGTACTGTTGTCACCGCATACATAAAACAAAGTGGTGCAATATTCCGTGGGAAATGAACCTTGAAGTTACGCCAATCCCGTGCGCCCAAGAGACGTTGGCAATCACACCCTCTGACTTATTAAATAAAACACATACACACCAGGTATATATATATCACATCACATAAAACTTCACGCACTAGATATACATACCGCATAGTCATCAATATAACTGCAATACCGGATCAGGCCCGTGTTAATGGTAATCTCTGCGCGCATTCCTTTAAACAAATCTCGCTCCGCTGCCAATTGATGTGGATCAAGCCCGTGTTAATGGTAATCTCTGCGCGCATTCCTTTAAACACATCGAGCAGCAGATATACATACCGCATAATACTTCAACGCACCTCATTGCAAACCCAACAGGGCACCTAGACCACGCACGCAGGTTCAATGTGTGAACTGTTTTAAAAAAAAATTCATACCTCCACGCAAAAACTATGTAAACTCCACGTAGCGTAAAAAAAAATCAGGTTCTCGTTCACACAGCAATATACTGCTCTCCTCGGCGCGCATTCATCCGGAAGAGTTGCTTCCTTTCTGCGCAGGAACTCACTGCGGACCAGCAATCATATACGATCAGCAATTTACACCCGAGCAATCATATACGACCAGCGGACCAGAACTCTCAGCGCTCCCGCTCAAACAACGCAGCCAGCGCTCCACCTTGAGCACGCCCTCCACCTCCAACTGCTCTGATACCACTTGTTGGATCAGATGCACAGCTTAATCAAATAAACACACAGCAGAATAAATCAAACACATAAGACACAGCGTTTAACGTGGTTCACCCAACCAATCTGGGCTACGTCCACACAACATAGGCATCGACAATTTATTAATCAAACAAGAGATTACATAATGAAAACCTCACAAAACTCTCACCCTCATAGCAAACATCCGAATGGTTGCCTGTTATATAGCAAAGAGGATCTAACTGCCTCATAAATCCGCTCAACTCAAATTTAGGATGCATTAACTCCATCCCAACAAACTGGAGTTAATCTAGCAACAAAATTTCTATTGTTGTCACCTACAGAGATTTTTGTCTATTTTACTCCAAACAGAAAATCTCAACACTACAACCATACACCAAATATAAGTCTTAAAAGCATAAGGTGCCCTAACCCCATTTGGTGCCTCTACCACCACACCTTCTATTAGCAGCTCCTTCCGCTGGTCTGGACTCTTCATGCAGTCCATGAGGCACTCAACCATTCTCTCCTCAACATCTTCTCTTAAGAATGCTCCTTGCTCTGCTTCACAATAGTGAACTTCCTCCTCTCCATACTCAGTTGCTTCTGAGTTTTCTATTTCTCAATTAAACACTCAACAGGTACCTCAGCTTCCTTCTTAGCTTCCTGGCGTACAGTTTCTAACAAGTCATTGGATCTCTAGTCGTCCTTCTCTATCTCTTGTAGTAGCATGTTCATCACACTGAGCCTTTCCTTTAACTCGGCATCTCTCTACCAAACTCTTCATCTCTCATCTTTCTTCTTCGGATGCCATCTACCTTGGCACATTTTACCATTCTAGAGTTGCTTTCCCTCGAACCCTGATCATAACTATCAGTGGTCCTCTTTTTCTCCTTCTCTCCGAGCTTTTCCATGCTTCTTGTGAGCTACAAACAAGCCTCCACAAGACACCTCACCAAGCTTCTCTGGGCTTGGCCTTTTGGTATCACAGGTTCACCTCCTTTGTAACCCCTCGAGCTTCTCCTTTGTAACCGCTCGAGCTTCCTCTGCTCCTCTGGCGGTGGCACTCTGCTCACCTCTCGAGAACCTCACTTGTCCTCTTCACCTTTCCAACCTCAGTTGGAACACTTTTCTCCATGCAGCCTATCTGCTGCAAGAGTTCTTTGCCGCAGCTCTACGTCTCTTGCTGCTACCTGCAACCAACAATTTCTTGGTCTAGATCGAAATGAAAACAGAGGACTGAGTTACCTGCCAAGTGTCCTCATACTAAGATTTTCAACTTTCTAAATTCCCTGCTTCAGCAACTCTCCCAACTCTGCTCCTTAGCAAGTATTTCTTCAATCTGGCTCCAAATCCTTTGGCTCTATTATGAGTTTCGGTGTCTCAATCTCCCCTTGCGTTCTTGCTCAAGTTCGCCCATCTAAAATTCTTCTCAGGGTTCTCTGCCACTAACTCTCCGTTGTTCCTGGCCCTCAATTATCCTCGGTTCTTGACTCGCCCTTCTCTTTCATGAGCACTCTTGTTAATCTTCTCCGTTGGCTGCAATTCTCTTCTTATCATGTCCACTTCCTTCTCTCTCAATTCCTAAAAAGCGTTGCTACACTGTGATACCACTTTGACGCAGCCAGTCTTGGCTATTCTCGGTCTCGCGTGCTCAGCCCTCCTTGGTAAGTACTCAGCATAGCAAAACGAAATGCACAATAGCGCTTCTCGAGCAGAACCCCAATTTCTTGATATTGTGTACACAGTTTGCGCTTGTCCAAATCCTCCGACTAAGGACTTATCCCCAAACTATTTCCAACCGTAGTCAAACAACCAGCTAGTGACCAAGCAATCTACATGGGCACTCAATTTAATAGTGGGGATCAAACGAAGGGATCAATGGTAGATATGGATTGCATGGGAGGCTCCCCCTATGACGTCATCCGAAAGGGGGAGGAGTAGGTGCCTCTGTAATGGGATCAACCATTGTAAACCATTGATCGAATCAATACCGCAGATACACTGCAGGGTGGGGTGACCCCTGATGTAAGCAAAGAAAGGGGGAGCACAAACGAGGTTCCAGCTCTCTTCTGGGCTTTGGACGTAGTTCCTGCTCTCCTCTTTGGTTCGAGACTATGCACTTTGTACGTCGGCACTAACCACTTTGTCGCTCATCAGGCTAGGCCCACAATGACCAGTCAACAGTGGAGGGTGCTCAGGCTATATCCAACGGCTATTGGAAATTTCAAACCACTGAAGTCCATATTCTGTGCGGTGTGTGCAAACTTCTGTGGGGAAGGGGGGTCGCGAACTTAAAATCTGCGCACAACATGAGTGGAACCTTGTGAAGTCCACAAACTTCGAAATGATGATGTCCACGAACTTTGGAACGTTATCACTACGAGCTAATCCTTCTCCCTTCCCGATTGTTCTTCTAGACAATAAGCAAGACGATCATTCACAGGTCTCTCTCCTCTAAACGCTCAGAACAAAAGTGACAACTCTTATGCGCTTCGATATGGGTGATTACCCGAAGGGCACTCTCGTTACGCCAGATACCAACTTACACGTTTTATTCTTGCAGAGTATTCACACGGACCATACAAGAAAATCAGAGAAAACACACACTTATACAGACATGAACTTAACTCATTCTGTTATTACTCAAAACAAGGTATATTTACAGAGAAATACATGGCCTCTTTCTTGCAGGCTCCCGTGCCCCTCTGTCGAGCTGTTTTTCACTAAGATACTTCTGCTGCCTACCTGATCTGTCCCCACACTACTAATTCTTTAACCTGGTACTTGGCATTTTTACAAAAAGCTTTTGTCCCCACACTACTAACTCTTTAACCTGGTACCTGTCATTTTCACAAAAGCTTACTTGGCCATACTACTAACTCATCAAAGTCATTTTGTAATTTTTACAAAAGTTCACTTGGCCATAATACCAATTCAACAAAATAGTCTGCATAGAAATGGTTCTATCTAGATTGAAATCTATAAGAATGGCTTTCCCCATCGACTTCTTTGCCTCCCTCACCCATACTGAAAATGCCTCCCTGACCCATACTGAAAAGCCTCACCCGCTCTTTGAAGGGTCACCGAATCCTAACCCATGGCGGGTCAACAAACTGTTGGTGGTGCTTATAGCTCAATCTAATCCATTTGATCAAAGTCATTTTGTAATTTTTACAAAAGTTCACTTGGCCATAATACCAATTCAACAAAATAGCCTAACAATCTAGATTCTTTCCATAATCATGACCCATGTAATCACACTAAATCTCTAATTTATACGTGTTACATTTAAGAAAAACTATTTCTTTGCAAATTTCATGATCCTTTTGGGTTTAATAAGAAATGAATTGTTTAGAGTTGATGCTCCTTCCTCAATAGGGTTTGTTATAAAAAATGGATTGCTTAGGGTTGATGCTACTCCATCAATAAGAATTGTATAAAAAAAAATGGATTGCTTAAGGTTGATGCTCTCTCTTCAATATGATTTGTTATAATACCATAAGCCATGGCTTGTTGATATAACAAGCCCAAAAAACCATAACTCATTTCATATGAAAGTTGTTCATATGACAATTTTTTTAATTAATCAATTTAATTAAAGGGGGTAAAAGAGCATTACTATTGGGTGATAAATCTCAACTTTTCATTTGTTAATACCTCTGAAAATATTCTCAAATATTCTGTAGAGATTAAATCTCTACAATCCACCTAATAATTATTATGCCTATAGATGTGTCTATTTCATAATACGTTTTCCAGAATTTTAATTTAATTATTAGTAATTATTAGGTGAATGGTAGAGATTTAACCTCTATGTAATATGCCAAAATATTTATCAAGTGTTAAGAATTATCTCCAAGTTAGTTATGCTCTTTAAATTAATTTATCTCAAATTAATTAATTGAAGAAAATGTCATAGCATGTGGTATTGATAAGCCATGGTATTGGCCCATGATATTATAACAAAAAGTATTTACAAGTGAAAATTTTCCATGGTAAAGTGGGGGTAAATCTCCATGGTTAAGAATATTGTTACATGTTTTTTAATTTGTATGTATATTTAGTCTATACATTAATACTTTTTATAATTAATAGCAATAATAACTTAAAATAAAGTTATAGTTTAATTAATTGTTATGATTTTTTTTTTTTTTAATTTAGGCAATGTCAGATATATAATGAGGTAGTGTTTTGATTTTTATAGTATTGATGATTATAGAAGTTTACTAGTTCATTTAATTTATATGACAGATTCTAGTTGAAATTAAAATAAAATTTTTGGAACTTCTATTCTAAATTAGACAGCCTATCCGCTAATTAAAAGTAGTAAGACATCACTGTTTTTAAATAAATTTTAACCTTTAATTTATGATTACTACCAAAATATTTAAATTAATTTTTACTATTCATCTAGTAATTATTGATAATTAAATTAAATTTTGAATATTTTTTTTAAATAAACTAATGACATGCCTATCACATTATTAACAAAATTATATTTTAATAGTAATAATAATAATAATATTAATGTAACAATTCTTATAATAAAATAACTAAGTTTAAAAAGTCATTAATCAGTACATTATACAAAGCGAAGATTATGGCAATGTGAATAGAACAAATTCTCTTGATAAAATACTCAGGTTAAAAGTAAAAGTCATTAATCAGTACATTATGCAATAAAAAATCTTCACTTTGGGAAAATGTCATCAGAATATTCAGTAAGAAACTGTTTCTTCAATGATGCAAAGGTCCTCATTGTCTCATAAATAAATGTTCCAAAATAGAAGATTAATAAGGCCGTAAGAAATGACATATAACGATAGTTTATTAAAGTTACTTGATCTCCCCTCCACAGTTTTTTGGTCTTGATATAGTTTTGTTTTAAGTATCCTTGGCGGCAGAACCTTAGGATGTCATTCAACGAGTTAAGGATCGGGATCGCTGGTAAGAGATGAAATTTATTTATTTATTTATTTTTTATTTTTTTTATATGGATTTGATACGATATTTTGATATCTATTTAGTTGTATTTTTTAAGATTTTATACACCAATTTAATAACTTTAAAAATTAAATTATTTAATATAATAATATTATAGAAAAATATCATTATCTATATTAAGATTGGTTGACAGTTGTGTATAGAGGAAGAGATAATTAGACACTGCACCCTACAAACCATATCCAATGGTAGTGATAAAAAATGGTAATGTTTGTATTATATAAATAAAACCCACTGGTCAGCTCTACGAAAGAGAGCCTGAACCGGGAGAGTCTAACTCTGCAGAACGCTCTACATTGTTCATCCACATTACACATTAAATAGAAAACATGGTTTTAGGGAAGTTAGAACAACATCCTAAGAAATAGAAACTAATCCCTATCGTGAGGTTACGTGAACCAATTCTACCTATTCTAAGATATTCTCCATTATCTTCAACACTCCCTCTTAATGGAGAATGGGTTCACAAATATGCCTAACATCTCCCTAAACATTTGAAACTTAACTTTTCCCAGAGTCTTACTGAAAATGTCTGCAACATTATCACATGTATTACAATATTCCAAATGTATTTCTTTAGATTGCATTTTCTCCCTGACAAAGTGGAATTGTGTATCAATATGTTTAGTGTTTTGGTGAAACACCAGATTATTGACAAGCTTGATTGAACTCTGGTTGTCGCATCTGATTGTTGTTGCGACTGTCTGTTCTGCCCCAACATCCTGGAGAAGTCTCCGCAACCAAATTGCCTCACACGTTGCAGCACACATGGCTTGATACTCTGCTTCTACTGAAGAAAAGGAGACTGTATTCTGCTTCTTGTTGCTCCATGTGATCACCCCGAATCGAAGACTGAATGCATAACCTATTATAGATCTGCGATCATCTGCATTTCCAGCCCAATCTAAATCTGCAAATCCTGCCAATCTAACATCAGAAGAGTTAGTGTAAATAATTCCATAATCTACAGTACCTTGTAGATACCTCAAAACATTCTTCCCTGCATTCCAATGGCTTTCAAGTTGCTTAGACATAAATTGGCTTAGCACACTAACTGCATAAGCCAAATCAGGGCTAATGGTGGTTAGGTAGAGTAGACTCCCAACCAGCTATCTATAAAGTGTTGCATCCGCCGCTTTTAAGGCATCCTCACACTGCAATTTCTACTGGAATGGTACTGGTGCAAGCTTACACTGATCCATTCTAAACTTTTCTAACAGGCCTTTGACATACTTTGCTTGGGACATAAATGTTTGACCTGAATCTCTCCAGATCTCAAGACCTAAACAGTATCTGAGTTCACCAAGGTGCTTCATCTCAAACATCTGTGACATCTGTTGCTTGATTTCATCAATTAGATATGTAGCATCACCTATAATTATCAAATCATCTACATATAATGAAATCAACACTACGCACTCTTGTTCATCTTTCATGGTGTAAAGATTGGGGTCATTCTTACTTCTATTGAGCCATCATGTAGAAAAAATGAATCAATTTTCTCATACCATGACCTGGGAGCTTTTTTTAGTCCATAAAGTGCTTTCTTCAATTTACAGACTAAATGTTCTTTTCCTTTCTCGAAAAACCCTTCCAGTTGCTCTAGATAAACCTCTTCTTTTAGTTCTCCATTCAAAAATGCAAACTTTACATCTAGTTGGTGCATCATCCAATGTTTCTTAGTAGCTAAAGCAATTAACATTCTCATAGTGTTCAATTTAGCTATAGGGGTGAAGGTTTCTTCATAGTCTATCCCTTCTTTTTGTGAGTACCCCTTTGCAACCAACCTAGCTTTCAGTTTTTCTATAGTTCCATCTGCATTAATTTTCGGTTTATATAACCATTTACAACCTATGGTTTTTTTTCCTCTAGGAAGTTCAACCAATTCCCAAGTGTTATTTTTTATTATTGAATCATATTCATGTTCCATCGTTGTTTTCCATTCACTACTTTCATTTGCTTCTTTATAACTAGACGGTTCAACCACATTCATCATACTAGTTATAAAAGCATTTTCCCTATATCTTGCAGGCATTTGAGCTTTCCTACCTAATCTCCTGAGTGGTGGGGTAGTGGTTTCAAACCTTATTTCTTGTTGTTGTTGTTGTTGTTGTTCATCCTCTACCTTCATCTATTGTTGACCCTGATTGTTCTCTGTTTCTTCTTCCTCAAAGTACAGAATGTCCCATTCCTCATAGTGCTCATCAAGTTCTTCATTGTCCTGCTCATGGAATTTAACATCTCTACTAACAAAAATCTTGTGAGTAAAGGGATTAAATAGTCTATATGCTTTATATGACGAACAATACCCTATAATAATACATCTGATGGCTTTCGAGTCTATTTTCTTCTATCTTCCTTTGGAATGTGGGCAAATGCTTTAGATCCAAATATTCTTAAGGGTTTTACTACAGGCTTATATCCATATAGTGCCTCAAAATGAGTTTTAGACTCAAGACTTCTTGTAGGACTCTTATTTTTTAAATAAACTGCAGTATTTACTGCTTCAACCCAAAAACCATTTGAAAGATTCTTACCTTTAAGCATACTTCTGGCACATTCCACCAGTGTTTTGTTCTTTCTTTCTGTTACTCCATTCTACTGTGGAGTATGGGGTACTGTAAACTACTGCAAAATTCCATGATCTTCACAATATCTGATGAGTTCATCCTTCCTGAATTCTCCCCCTTGATCAGAGCAAAGAATTTTTATCTGTTTCCCTGTTTGTCTTTCAATCATATTTTTAAACTGCTTAAAGTATTCGAATGTATGACTCTTCTTACTTAAGAAATACACCCAAGAAAACTTCGTACAGTCATCAATAAACAGTAGGAAGTACAGTGCACCTCCTAAAGATTTTGTCTGCATGGGTCCACAAAGGTCTGCATGCACTAATTCCAGTATATCTCTCTGTTTCTTTTCTACTCTAACAGGGAATTCTTCTCTATGCATTTTTCCTAAAGTACAGACATCATAGTCATTATGTACTTGCTTTAGCATAGGAATATCTCTTACCATTTCTTTCTTTTGTAGTAACAACAAATCATTGTAGTTGATGTGGCCGAATCTTTGATGCCAAAGCTCTTCTGTAGTCAGGCTCGCTATTGCCAATGCTCGAACTGGTGCAAGTCTCACATCCAACTTGTACAGTTCTCCTGTTCATATTCCTATAGCAATTGTCTTCATGCCATCTAGCAGATATTTAATGTAGCAGTTAGATTTTAAAAATTCAACTTTCAAGTCTTGATCTGTAATCATAGATACAGAAATCAAGTTCTTTGCTATACCAGGCACATACATTACGTTATAAATTTGTTTGATATTACCATCAAGTAGAATAATAGAAACTTTCCCACACCCTTTGATTTGATAGCTTCAGTCATCACCTAGGTAGATCTGTGCGCCTTCGTTGATTTCCTTAAAATCCTCAAGCCAGTGCTTATTCCCTGCCATATGTGTTGACGCTCCTAAGTCTACATACCATATGTCTGCATCAACATTTTCATCACAATCTGCCATGAACAATCTTAAATTCTACACTTGATCACCATTCGCGAGATGACCTGCATGTCTTTTCGACTTTTATTGTTCTTCATGATACTTCTTTTTCCTACACTCCCTGGTAATGTGACCTAATTTTCCACAATAAAAACATTTAGTTTCAGAGTAGTTTTTATTGGGATGCATACCTTGAGACATATTTTGTTGTTTATGTGAACTTGTTCTGTTTCGCTGTTGTGGACCTCCTTTCCCTTTGTAGAAGTTCTTCTTCGCCATCAATGCAAGATCGACACTCTGGGGCTTCAGGGATGATCTCCTTTCTTCTTCCTGTATCAGTTACCTATCAGCTCTTCAAAGTGCAAGATCTTCTCTCTGGCATTGTCCCAGTGATGAACATTTGATAATCATCAGTGATATCATTCATTGTAATGGTTACAAGATCTGTATCGTCAACTATATGACCAATGTTTGACAATTTGTTCTTCAGATCCTTCATCCTTGCTACGAATGAAGCAATTGTTTCATTCTCCTCCATCTTCAAGGACAAGATCTACTCTTAAGGAACAGAAGACGATTTGAATTCCTGATATCGTACAATTCCTTCAGAATTCCCCAGATCTCATTAGTAGACTTACCTTCTTTGATGTGCAGTATAATACAATCTTTCACTGACATCTTTAACATTGTCCTTGCTCTACTTTCTCGTTTCTCCCAATCTGGGATTGATGCTAATCCAGCCGCAAGCTTCGGCCCAACCCCATTCACAATCATCCAAGCACTCTGCGCTTCTAGCAAAGTCTGCATCTTGAACTTCCAATTTGCATAATTGGAACCATCGAGCTTGTTATGCTCATTCATGCATGCTTCAAATATATTGTTATTCATCTTGGCGATTTAGAAAAAAAAATCGACGGGTAAAAGATGTTAAATTTACCCCAGCTCTGTGACAGAGACAAATCACTGATCTTCAATGTTGTTTGATCTCGCAGCACACCCGCATATCACCGTGGCTTTCTTCTCAGCCTCCAGACAACCTTCTATTGTCAGCTACAGCCTTGTTCTTGGCTTCCCCACGTAGCTTCTCTGACAGCTACAACCTTGTTCTTGGCTTTCCCACGCATCCACAACCTTGTTGTTGGCTTCCACGATCGTCGCAGAATTGCATGTCTTTTTTGCGACGTCGTCGCCGCTGTACACGTCTTTCCTGCGATGATAAAATAATAAAATATGCACGAAGGAGCCACAGTGACCTCGTCGCAGAGGTACACTCATAACCAGCGACGATTTCGGAATCGTCGCAGTTATCTTCCTCACAACTCCGATGATTTCGATTCAACAAATCACCCATCAGCCAGCGTATAGGTTCCTCAACCCTGATGCTCTGATACCATGATAAAAAATGGTAATGTTTGTATTAAAGAAATAAAACCCACTGGTCAGCTCTACGAAAGAGAGTCTGAACGAGGAGAGTCTAGCTCTGCAGAACGCTCTACATTGTTCATCCACATTACACATTAAATAGAAAACATGGTTTTAGGGAAGTTAGAACAGCATCCTAAGAAATAGAAACTAATTCCTATCTTGAGGTTACGTGAACCAATTCTACCTATTCTAGGATATTCTCCATTATCTTCAACAAGTAGTCCCACCAAATTGATCGCTTCCTTTCTTCAGTGTATCTCGCAGGTTGGAATCATGACTTAATGTGCCGATATCTCAGCCAGAGATGTGGGGCAATCAATATTTAACAAGCCTCTATATCTGGCAGGTTGGAATCACGACTTAATGTGCATATATCTCAGCTAGCGATGTGGGGCAATCAATATTTAATAGGCCACTGTATCTGGCAGGTTGTAATCACGACTTAATGTGCAGATATCTCAGCCAGAGATGTGGGGCAACCAATATGTAATACAGAGATGTGGGGCAATCAATATTTAATAGACCATATCTAATAGACCATAGCATATTAATGTGTTGAGTGGTATATATTTACAATTAGATTATGTATTTATTATATCCGTTTTTAACTTATTCAAATTTTTATTGACTTGCTATTAGCTTTTTTTGACTAAAAAAATTTAAAATCTATTTAAAATTTAATATTATGAAATTAAATTTTATTATTTTTAAATAAATATTATTTATTTATTTCCTCTTATATGACTTTGTGTACTCTAATTTATTCTATTTTTTTATCATAATTACTATTTACGTAAATCTAAATAATTTTGAAAAATAACTATTTATTAATTTATTATGTAAACACCATTGTTTGTAATTAATTAAAATATTTTCTATTTGTGTAAAATATAATAACTTTTATGTTTTTATTTTTTTTTTTTAAAATATATTTTTTGAAAATATGTAATATGTGTTACAATTTCATTTCTTTATATCTATCTATACTCTAATGACATGAATGTGTACTATAATATGGGCATTATAAAAAAATTGTTGATTCATATTAAGTAAATAGTTATAACTTATTATCTTCTCTTTTTTATATATATATATTCTTTCTACCAAAAAATGTTTATATGTTAAAAAAATTATAATAAAATGTTAAACAAATATTCATATAATTCATTTTACAATTTTATTATTGTTTGGAGTATATACAACACATCATCACATTAAAATATTTTATTAAACTAAGCCATAGAAAAAGCTAATTATACGACCTTGTTTAAATTTAAGGTGAACTTATACAACTTGACCACATTAATAAATTTATAAACTGAAAAATAAATATTAGAAAATATAAAACATCAAACCGGTGACATGACACAATCCTTCTTTCTCACTTGGGAAACACTATTTGCATGCGGCCATAAAGACATACCTACATCGGTCAGTTCGTGCAAGGAGACGGGCAAGGTTGGAATTTGGATTCTTCATGCAAGGAGACCGGCAAGGTTGGAATTTGAATTCTTTTGTACCTATCAAACAATTGTTTTTGGACGTTTTGGGTCTTTATACCTACCGTCAAGAAACGTTATGTTTACAATTCTACCCTTCGAGAATGATGTTTTGATAATAAATTATTCCTTCACCAATAAAGTTTGATTAAAAAATAACCCTTCAATAACACTGATGTTATTTTTTTTACATCTTTATCATTATAACAAAATGACCATAACACAAAAATGACTTATTGAATCCTAAGAACACTCACAATAAAATCTCCATAACCGAGAAATGAAATTGTTTGTATGTGTTTGTTAGTACAACAACAATATTAGTATTACTCTCATCCATATGTTTATATTTTCATGCACATTTTTTTTCAATGGTTGTTTACCTAGAATTTGACCTAAAAAAAATATCAATAGACCTCCCAGCCATATTTTATTTACAGACCAACTCTAGCGATCACTATTGGGAAGTATCAATCCATCAAAGGAAGATCCTCATCATCTCTATGGAATGTAACGTATTTGTGGAAAACAGAGAGAGGGAGGTTCATGTCAAGTAGTGGTCCCTGTAAATAAGACGGGAGGAAAGGAGATTTAAAACTTGGTTATGAGCTGGGGGAGGTGACCTAAGATTTGGTTAAGAATGATATAACTATCCAATGGAAAGGCCCTTTAAGGAGAAGACCAAATAAAGTAAAGTTGTTGGATGTCATTTTCTTCAATTAGGTTTCCATAATAAATATTCTACCTTTTAATACAACATAATATAACTTCTTTCACCACTTGAACTTGAGGACTCTACATTAAGTTGCGTGTGAATCATAGGAAAAGTAATTTTAATGGCTCAATAAGTTTTTTTCCTTAACACAATCTAACACCTTTCGAGGAGCTGCTACACAATTGTTCTACACCTCCATATGCATAAAATATTATTAAACAAATGAACTAAAATAAACACATAAACATAATTATTTATTAAAATAAAACCCAAAAGTAACAATGCATACATCATTTACCCATTGCACATAATGTGGAAAGTACATCAACCACCACTATAGGGTTTAATCAGTGAAATTATCACCTCCTCTCCCATACGATACCAAATGTAAACTTTAAAAAACACCAATATCAAAGGCAAACAAAAAATCCAAATTCCACAAAAAAACATACAAGCAAGAACAAGAACAAAGAAATAACCATTGACATAGCAAAAGCATCAACAGAAGAAAGAAGCATAATAAGAAAATGAAAGACAAATCAATAATGTACAATGGAATTGAACTCAACTCAACAACCGACGACGCTCCATGCCTTGCTCTGTAATAATGTTTCTTTCTGCTCTGCTATGTTTAAATGGAGAAGGGATTAGCACTATACAAAATGAAAGAAGATAAGAAAATGTGAATTTTCAAGAATAGATTTAAACATTACATATAATGAACAAAGGTAATCAATATATATATATCTATGATGAACAAAGGGTATTTACATAAATTAAATCTAGTAGCCTCTTCTCAACAACTCCCATCTTGTGTCCCCCATCACTTGAGGGACCCATCACTTGAGGGACTGAGCCACTACATCCTCCTGCTCCCGCCGCCACCGCACTTGTTCTCTAATGTTTATTGAGAAATGCATGTCACTGCCTCTTGTAGATAAGAAGGTTGGTGATGGTTCCTTTGGCTTCTCTTCAAATGATTGGTCCTCTCTCTACGCTTCTCCCCTAAACATATTCAGAGTTTTTCAAGTCCATTTCACATTTCGTGGTACCCATGAGGGTTAGAAGATTAAAGGGTGAAATTACCCAACATCTTTTTGTTGTGAAGGGTTCAAATTTCCCTTGCATTGTGCACACACCTTCTCTTAGTTGAGGTGTCGAGGAATCATGTACAATGTCTATTAACCTGGTATTGTAGAGTATTGATGGCCTATTGCACTTCATGGTTGGGACCACCAGGTTTGGCTCTACAATGACAACTAGAGAACTACCATCCCGCCCTCGATCTCCTAGAGGAAATGAACCAGCAATACCATGCTCCCACCCCCACATAACAAGTGTGGTGTTCCAAAACATAAGGTTTATGAAAATTTCCATGGGCTTATAGCTCACCTCTTGGAAAACGTCTTCATTGACATTTTGTACCTTCACATTTGGAAACTATGGGATCTTCACTTTTGGTAGTTGTGGTGTGCATGGGTTTGCATTCTCCTTCTGGTTTAAACCCCATCACTTAGTCTGTTGTGCACCAATGAGCCTTTCTCTAGCCCAATTTAGTTTTGGTGAGTCACATGGGGACAAATTAAGCAGCAAATTCAAAACAAGTGAAGAAATTTCAACTTTCATCTATTCATATCCGTGTTGTATTGCTAATTTGTTCCTACCTTGTATTTCAATAATCTGCATTTAGTTGAAGGAGAGTGCTTGAGAGCGCGGGACTGGTTCAACTATGGTGAACAGCGTTTAGGGTTTGGGCGATTCTCCCGCTGGGCTCTGCCCAGACTGCCACGGCAGGCCTGCAAACTCTGCCATCTGCTCCCTGCCCTCTGCTGCTCAGCCTTCCGTAACAGCCACCTCTCGCCATTGATTAGCCATTACCATGACGCCCGTGAAGGGAGGGGCCTCTGCCCCTCCCCCAAACCCTGACGATTCAAGACAGGAAGGACAAGAGCACGATGTCGTTCCAAACCGCAATGATACTTCTCAGAACAGAACAAATGACAAGGACGACTGCACAAATCAGGAAGAAGGTTCTATGATCAGATCGGCCACCTGCAAACCGGTAGCTGCCACAATGCCCACTGTGGATTTTCCCAGCCAAAGAATAAATGGCCGAATCCAATACATGCGTGACCATGCTCTTATTGGAAAGTTTATCGGGATCTGGCCAACGGAAAGAGCTATCAGTAGCTAGATTAAAGCAAAATGGGCTCCTAAAGGCCACATCTCCCTGCACATTGGACCCAAAGGCTTCTTCACTGTAGTCTTCAACTGTCTGGAGGATCGCAACAGAGTAGTAGATGGAGGTCCTTACTTCTTTAATGTTGCAGGCCTGTACCTGAGAGGATGGGTCGAGAGATTCAACCCAGACAAGGAAGATCTCAGCTGTGCGCCTGTATGGATCAGGCTTTACTCACTCCCTTGGGAATATTGGGAAGAATCATCTCTGGAGGAAATCGGAAACACGCTCGGAGAGTTCATTAAAGCGGTGGAAGACACCAAATACTGCAGATTTACCTCCTATGCGCGCATCTGTGTCTACATGGACCTCAAACAACCCCTGCCAGACAAGGTAAGACTCCGACACGAAGACTCTGAATGGATTCAAATGATAGACTATGAACATGTTCCATTTAGATGCTGGAAATGCCACCAACTGGGGCACTTATTCAGGGACTGCCCCCTTAACAAAATTTCAGCTGAAAGCACCCAAGCAGACAAGAATGAATCAGATGGGTTTACAAAAGTAGTCAATCGCAGAAGAGGAGGCAAAAAACCTTCAGCCAATGCAAGATCTGAACTGGCCAACTAATCTAAAGCGCCCAACTCCAACAACTTTGAAACCCTAACGAATCTGGAAGACCAAGATCAAAACCAGGAAATGCAAAAGCTCAAATCCCTGGTTTGAAACCTCCCGGAAGGCCCTCCTCCACCGACTCAAAATCCTCCGCCTGATAAAAGCCAGATAAAGCATCCAGATCCTCAAGCTGATGGCCCTCGGGCAATGGATACAGAGATCCCTGAATCAAGCAAACAACTAGCCAACGAAGCGGAAACAGATCCTTCAGGAGTAGAATCAATGGAAGAAGATGTAGATGTTGGCGATCTAGATATACTTACCTTCGAACTTGCCTGTAAAACTGGGAACTTCGATAAGATACCTCAAAGGCAACTAGACAAACTGGAAGAAGTTTTGCAAAAAGCACACAAAAAACATTCTCTGGGGGTTCAAACAGGAAGCCAATGGGATGGCAAATTCATCATGAAAGATAGCAAAAAGAGAGGTCGGAAAACTACTTTGGAAAAAACCATTAAGATAGGTGAAATGCTCGTGGAATCAGGTCGATATCCGAAGCTGACCAAGTTCTACAACATCCACCCCCACCCATCTCAATGAAGCTAATCTCTTGGAATATACGAGGGCTCAACAGCCCCAGGAAGGGTAGACTCTTAAAAAATATGCTCATGCAGGAGAAACCAAACATTCTCTTTGTGCAAGAAACCAAATGTAATATGACATTTCTAGCAAAAATAGCTAAAAAAGTCTGGCCAGGAGGCCAAATCTCAACAGTAGATGCGAGAGGTGCTTTGGGAGGCCTCGCAACCCTTTGGGACTCCAGAATCATACAGCTTAGTAACATTCATGCCAATAAAAATTTCATCCAGGCAACTTTCCACCTGCTTGGAACCAACACTCATGGCCACATTACCAATGTCTACTTCCCGCAAGATCCTCAACTTAAAGCAGAAGTTCTGGACCACCTCACAGCACTCAACTCCGACAGGCAATACCCTCTCTGGATCGCAGGTGGGGATTTCAACATGATAACAAAAACTGAAGAACGGCAGGGTGGAAGAGATACCGGCATCCGGGATGGGCAACTCCTCAAAGACTTTGTGCGATCAAACTGGCTCATCGATCTACCCTCCAACAATGGCATCTTCACATGGACCAACAAAAGGGAAGGTATCCACCAAATAGCCACAAGATTAGATCGTTTCCTCATTTCTGACAATGCTCCTTATTTAGGTGGGGATATTATCTCTTCCATATTACCCATATCGGGTTCGGATCATTGGCCCATTGAACTTCAATGGCAAAGGCCAGGTAACACCAATAAACGCCCCTTTAGATTCGAATCTTTTTGGTTGACTCACCCTGAGTTCAGGGACTTTGTCAAGCAATCTTGGATCAAGTACCAGCCCTCAGAAAAATCTAAAATGGCACGATTCCAAAAGAAACTTCAAGCCCTTAAAAAAGACATTAAACAGTGGAATCAGAATATATTTGGCAACATCTTCGATGCACAAGCCAAGCTCAATCAGGAAATGAAACACATCCAAAACCGGATTATGACGGAAGGTCGAACTAATTCCCTAACCCAACAGGAACAGAGGAGAGAAGATCAACTACAGAGCAGAACCCAACAGGAGGAAATCCTATGGAGGCAGAAGTCTCGCATCAAATGGTTAAAGGACGGAGAAAAGAATACTAAGTTCTTCCATCACACTATTATTCAGTGCAGAATGCACAACCTGATCTCCCATATCCAAAACGAGCAAGGAGAACGAGTGGAAACTCATGAAGGAATCGAAGCAAATTTTCTCAGCTACTTTCAACAAGCTCATCAGGAACCGAATGTGGACAGGCTTCCAGCAATTGGAAAAATCCTCCCCCACATACCCAAGCTTATCACTCCTGAGCACAATCACCTCCTTCTCCAACCTATCAAGCTCAACGAGGTTGATCAGGCAGTAAAAAATTTAAAAGCAGGGAAAGCCCCTGGGCCGGACGGATTCACCTCAGACTTTTTCCATCACTTCTGGGATTTGATACAAATATAAGTCTGGCAACTGGTCGAAGAATCTAGAGCTTTACGATGGATGTACCCAGGGTTGAATGCCACATTTCTAGCTCTCATTCCCAAATCGAAGGACGCCAACAAGCCGGAAAAGTATCGTCCCATCGCTCTCTGTAACATCACTTACAAAATTGTCTCAAAAGTCATAGCTAATCGGTTGAAGCCGCTTCTGCCTCTCCTCATCTCTCCAGAGCAATCAGGTTATGTCGAAGGACGCCAAATCACTGATGGCATCATCCTCACTCACGAAATTTTGCACTCTCTGAAGCAATCCAAAAAGCCAGGTATGCTCCTCAAAATTGATCTATCAAAGGCTTTCGACAGTATAAGTTGGCTATACATTCAAAAAATCTTAATTGCTTTTGGTTTCGATCACTCTTGGACTAGATGGATCATCAGTCTCCTCTCTTCCTCCTTTTTCTCCATACTGATCAATGGCATCCCGTCCGATACCTTCCGTCCCTCAAGAGGCATTAGGCAAGGAGACCCGCTCTCCCCCTTCCTATTTGTCATAATAGCCGAAGGTCTTAGTCGCATTCTTAAATCTGCTGCCCTCTCTCATAACCTGAAAGGTCTTTCCTTCAATAATTCCCCTGCCTTCACCCATCAGCAATTCGTTGATGACAACATGCTCTTCGGGCACCCCTCCGTCCAAGAAGCCCGAACCCTTAGAGATCTTCTGTCTGTCTTTTCAGATGCAACTGGTGCTCTCATCAATCGGATCAAGTCTCAAATCTTCTTCTTCAACACCCCTGTTTCTACCCAAAACTCTATAGCCAAGATCTTAGGTTTTACAATAGCCAAACTCCCTTCCAAATACCTAGGTGCCCCCATGACGGCTTCTACCCTCAGGCACGCCGCTTGGACTGACCTATTGGAGAATTTTGAAGCCAAGCTCTCCCTCTGGACCCATCGTGCCCTGAACATGGCAAGCAAAATCATTCTAATCAAAGCTATTTTACAATCTTTACCTCTTTATATGTTCACTCTCTTGGCAGCTCCGAAATGGGTCATAAAGGCCATAAGAAATCTTAAGCGCAACTTTCTCTGGGGCAGTTCTGGCAAAAACCGTAAATGGGCTTTGGTCAAATGGGACAAAGTTTGTCTTCCCAAGATGGCAGGAGGCATCGGTCTCAGAGACCCAGTACTTAGTAACACAGTCATGGGAGCCAAACTTTGGTGGAGATGGCTTGCCTACCCCAAAACGCCATGGGCCTCCCTATGGACCGCTAAATATGCCAGCAACAGACCTATGGAGGACAGAATTCGCATGACAGAGCAAAGTGCAGGTTCTCTCATATGGAATGCAGCCATTCAACACAGATATCTTATTCAACAGCACTGTTTCTGGGAAATTAAAAATGGAAATACTGCCAGATTCTGGGACGACTCCTGGCAGCAATTCCCCAAGCTTCGGAACATCATTCAAGACCTCCCGCCCAATCATCAATGTACTCAACAACCAGGAACAGTCAACCAATATTGGAACCCCTCCAACAGCCGAAAAGGAAGGCAATGGCAAACGGCAGATCAAATTCTAGGAGTCAATGGTAACGCAGCTTGTATTCAAGCACTCGACATAGAGCTTCAAAAAAGACAGATATGTACAACTGATGGATAGGACCAGCTACGGTGGGGATATGAAGAAAAGGGCAACTATTCAACAAAGGAAGCTTATGGTATCATAATTCAGGACAAAGTCACCAAAGACAAACTATGGAATCAAATTTGGAATTCTCATCTTTGGCCCAAGATATCCACATTTCTATGGTTATTATCCCACAACAGGATACTCACTTGGGATAACTTGCGCAAAAGAAGTTTCTCAGGACCCTCCATATGTCTCAACTGCCGAACTGAGGAGGAAACCGCAATCCACCTGCTATTCCAATGCAATCTGGCAAGACAATTATGGGGCAAAGCGGTCTTCAGATGCCAAAAGGATCATAGGGCTCAAGGTGATCTCAAAGCGACCCTTCGCAACTGGCCTCAAACCCCATATCAAAGTAAGATCCTCAACACTCTCTGGCAACTCCTTCCCGGATTCATTTTATGGAACCTCTGGAAAGAGAGAAACCGTCGCATTTTCAAAAATCAAAGCCAATCACTGGATCAGCTCTGGAGCATCCTCGTCAGCAATCTCAAAGAATCGCTTTCCATTCACACCTGGACATCTGAAGACTTCCCTTCGACCTCCACAGAAATTTCCATATGGAACAACTGGCAAATTTCCCTATCTCAACCAACAGGATCCGGAAATACTAGTTCCATCAGGCAAGACAAGAACAAGACTTGGACTCCTCCCCCGCCTAACTCCTTCCAACTCAACTTCGACGGAGCTTCCAAGGGCAACCCTGGAGCTTCAGGCTATGGAGGAGTATTCAGAGATCATTCAGGAAATCTGCTCCTTATCTACTGTGGCACTAACGGTTGGGACACAAACAACTCGGCGGAGCTTGAAGGATTATGGCAAGGGCTCGTTCATGCGCAAAGGCATTCATTCTTCCCTCTTATTATTGAAGGCGACTCCCAAATAATCATCAACATGGGCAAACATCTATCCCAGGGAGCTCCGGTTCATAAAGTCAGCAGAAGTTGGAGAATGGCGCACAGACTGGAACTTATTCAACAATGGCTTACCACGCATCAGGCTATCTCGTTCCAGCATACACTCCGTGAAGGAAACCAGCCAGCAGACTTCTTAGCTAACCTTGGAGTGGAAACCACCACGGACTCCTTCTCAGCGGCTACTCTTACTATTGGCACAAAGGAACAGCTCAAAAATTACACTCACCTGGTGGAAAAAGATAAGCCACCGTGGAAGGATATCTCCCCGGATCCGGGTGTTCCCATTGCCTCGCCACCTCATGCCCGGACGTGTCCGACGTCAGGCATTCGGAACGGCACCTGGCCGGACAGGCTCGAGGTTAATTGCTCCAGGCCCGCGTTGAATGCAATTCAATGCATTTCGCCGCCATCTCTAGCTCGGGTCCTCTCTGCCATTAACGGCATTCATTCCCCTGCAGATGCTATGATGCTCTCCCGCGCCTCGAACCTGGAGGAAGCTCACCATAAAATGGCCCTCCCTGTTACTAGTTGCCATCATTCTCTGACTCGATCCTTCGACCAGTTTTCAATCGAGCCGGCTTGGCCTGCAGTCGATCCGCGCAAGTCTATCATCCACCAGTCTGCCATTGGCAACCTGTCCAGCTCTCCAACTTCCACAAGAGCCATGCCGCGCAGAAGAGGAGTGCCTCGTAGAGGAGGCTCTTCGGCTTCCCGAGGCCGCAACCGCTCTTCCCCCTCGCCGCTGGTCATCCCCATCTCCTCCACTTCCCCGTCCTCCCCTCCGCTTTCCCCGGTCAGGCCTGTTCCTAATTCCTCCTTCCACAATTCCAGGTTCACCTTTCGCAGTCGCCTCCATCAACCGGTAATTACCTTTACCACTACAATTATGGTTTCAGAGGACGCTGAGGAGCCTGTCGATCCTTCCTCTTCGTCCACTCCTTCTCCAGAAGCTAGTATCTCCCATGGCCCTGAACTTCATCACCACCCCTCAGCCACCAATATGCAGGAGGACTCGCCGATCATTGTGGAAGAAGAAGTGGTGGCTTGCGGTCCAGTGCAGCGCACCTTCGACATCATGCACCTGATAACGCAATCCGAGGAAGGAACCGGCGCAGGCAATCCAAAAGATGGAGCGGATACTCTACCAGCAGTGACAAATCTGCCAAGCACCAGTCGCCCTGACCCGCAAAGCTCGGGCAAGTAATCTTTCAGTTAAGGAATGAAGTCGATTCAAATTTTGGTCAATTCGCACCTCTTCTCAGTCTATCTCTCTTTCGACTATATCGCTGAGGCCGGCCTCAGCTCTTGTTTCTTTTTGCCGTATCTCACGCTCTCTTATCATGTTAAAATCTCTTGGCAGATAGTCTCCTATGCTTGGCAAACTCTGCAAGCAAATAACTGTTTTGTAATGGCTCTGTTGTCTGTGGTCCGCTTCTGCTGCCTGGCTCCTAATGCAGGCACGAAGCCATTTTGTAAGCTCAACTTTTGCTCTGTGGCTTGGTTCAAATATTCTCACCCAGAAGCACAGAGCTCCTTTTTGGAATCTCAGTTAATATGTCAAGGGTCAGTATACTGGCTCTCTGAGGGCTCGCCCTCACTGTAAATATTTTTATCTTTTATTAATAGAATTAGCATCGATTCAGGAAAAAAAAAAAAATAATAAATAAATAAATAAATCTGCATTTAGTTTTGGTGTGATGTTAGTGACTTTGAATTATTGGTGTGATAGACAGATCCATTTTAATTCAAAATCTACCAAAGAGAGGAATCAAATCTCTTTGAAGTGCATATCTTTCCTCTTTTACACTTGCATTTTGAGAGATTTGAACCACCTCCATGCTTGGTGATCAAGAGTTAAAATGGGTCTATGCAAGTTATAAACCAACTTTGAACTATGAGTAAATCATAAATCTAGAATTGATTATTAACAAAATTAAATAACAATAAAAAATTAAATAATAAAATTGGTTGTTTAAACCATAAACAAATTTTGAATTTTTTAACTATAAAATAAACTTTTAAAAAAATGTATATCACCTATTAATTATTAACAAAACACAAACTTTGACTTTTTTTAGTTTTAAATAAATTTCAAAAAAATAAGATTAATTATTAGTAAAATTGAATAAAGCTAGTAAAATTGAATAAAGCTTATATGTAAATTTCTAAGACAATCATATGTTTCAGGTAATTATTACTAAAATTGAACAAAGCTCAAGCATGAGATATTCTAAATTTATTTTAAGACAAACATTATATCTAATTATTCAACAGCTTAAGATAAAGTTTAAGAACGTTTCCGGTAAAAAACAAGCTGTCAAAACAACGTTTTATAAACTTTAATGCACGTGGTAAAAGACGATCACTTCAATTTTTCAAACGTATTGTTAAATACAGTTAAAAAGGCTGGTGACTGGCAATTTGCCCGTCAAATTCCATCAGTGGAGACGGGCATCCAGCCTGACTAACCAGTAAATTTCCCATCACCAGATTTTTCTCTTTGGTCACAAATTATAGGACTGCTCTAGCTGGTTGCTTACAGGTTCCTCGCAGAATTACACATCCTTACCAATCAGTCCAAGACATTTCCCAGTGGACGCTAGCAGGGTTTGCACCGGCTTACTCACAATAATAGGTACCACGCTATCAGTGTTCGTGCTGCCTTACAACAATAAATACCACGCTATCAGGGTGGGCAAGTCATATTTCCCAAGCTATCGCTATCCGGTCATAAATGAACGACGGGTGTATATGCCCATCGTTTGATTTTGCTGAGGCCGAAATTGAACGGTGGGCATAT
Source organism: Pinus taeda (assembly GCA_000404065.3). Taxonomy (NCBI): domain Eukaryota; kingdom Viridiplantae; phylum Streptophyta; class Pinopsida; order Pinales; family Pinaceae; genus Pinus; species Pinus taeda. Next base: position 28,841 of record APFE031051555.1, on the reverse strand, counting down.
ACACTCATCGTTCATTTATGGCCCGATAGCATGAGATTTATTGACGGCGACGCTACCAAGGTTTGCACCGGCTTACTCACAATAATAGATACCACGCTATCAGTGTTCGTGCTGCCTTACAGCAATAAATACCACGCTATCAGGGCGGGCAAGCCATATTTCCCAAGCTATCGCTATCCGGTCATAAATGAACGGCGGGTGTATATGCCCATCGTTTGATTTTGCTGAGGCCGAAATTGAACGGTGGGCATATACACTCGCCGTTCATTTATGGCCCGATAGCATGAGATTTATTGACGGCCGACCGTCAATAAATCTCATGCTATCGATTTATTGACGGCCGACCGTCAGTAAATGCCATACTATCGGGCCACATCAGTAGAGACGGGCATCCAGCCTGACTAACGAGTAAATTTCCCATCACCAGATTTTTCTCTTTGGTCACAGATTATAGGACTGCTCTAGCTGGTTGCTTACAGGTTCCTCGCAGAATTACACATCCTTATCAATCAGTCCAAGACATTTCCCAGTGGACGCTAGCAGGGTTTGCACCGGCTTACTCACAATAATAGATACCACGCTATCATTGTTCGTGCTGCCTTACAACAATAAATACCACGCTATCAGGGCTGGCAAGCCATATTTCCCAAGCTATCGGGTCATAAATGAACGGCAGGTGTATATGTCCACCGTTCGATTTTGCTGAGGCCGAAATCGAACGGTGGGCATATACACCCATCGTTCATTTATGGCCCGATAGCATGGGATTTATTGACGGCCAGCCGTCAATAAATCCCATGCTATCGGGCCATAAATGAACGACGGGTGTATATGCCCACCGTTCGATTTCGGCCTCAGCAAAATCGAACGATTGGCATATACACCCGCCGTTCATTTATGACCCGATAGCTTGAGAAATATGGCTTGCCCTGCCTTACAATAATAAATACCACGCTATCAGGGCTGGCTTACATTAATAAATATCACTCTATGATTTAAGCCACTGTAGATTGTGTGGGGGGGGGGACTGTCAATGATAAGGATACCACGCTATCAGTGTTCGTGCTGCCTTACAATAATAAATACCAGGCTATCAGGGCTGGCTTACATTAATAAATATCACTCTATCATTTAAGCCACTGTATAGCTTGAGAAATATGGCTTGCCCTGCCTTACAATAATAAATACCACGCTATCAGGGCTGGCTTACATTAATAAATATCACTCTATCATTTAAGCCACTGTAGATTGTGTGGTGGGGACTGTCAATGATAAGTCATTGCCTGTTGTCTTTATTTCATACTATGACATATATGTCTTATACTCTGACTATCTGTCTGTAATTTTGAGATTATCTATTTTGACTCATCATAATAAGAGGTTAGATAAATATTATTTAGGTATCTAGTTAATAGCGAGATATTTTTGGAAGTTTTTAGAGTGAGTTGTTTTTCATCTAATTTTTTTTTAAATTTATAGTAAGAATTTATTGAAATCACAAGTCTGATAGGTAACCTCTACACAATAGAAATGCCCTGAGATTTTTCAAGGCGTTGAATCTATATATACAATCAAAAAACCAATTTTAATAACACAAATCAAAATTTCACTTCAAATTTTCAGTAAATTTTCAACACCAAAAATCCAAAAAATCACATTTAAAAACAACTCCTTAACAACTCGAAATCAAATAAATACAATAAACCACCCATCAAAAAAATACCAAGTCATCAGGGTTTGTACGGGGTTACTGAATAATTTCACATCAGCGTCTGTTTTGGGCACTTCAAAGTGTACTGAACACTCCCACATTATTATATTAAGTGGACTATACTCTCTAGTTCCATGGTTCTACTTGGATCTTTCGGAAATTTATAAAATTATTTTATTTTTATTTTTAGTAAATTAAATTAATTATCTCATCTCGTCATATATTTAGTTTTATGCTGATCATCATCCTTTTTAGAAAAAAGGAGTTCTAATTTCTTAATTTTAAAACTATGAATGCATGAAGTTAATTTCATACGCTCATTGTGGAAAGACTAAAATTCGCAATAAAGAGATATAAGTTGATAAAGACACTTTGAGATGAAAGGTATTGAAAGATTTTAATATATCATAAAAGATTATTTATATATATATATATATATATATATATTATTTATCTTATATATATATTGATATTAATGTAAATTATAATTTATTAATTATGAAGTTTTGTTTTATTAGATTAAATGATTGGGAATGTTATTTGTTCTTTTATTTCTTTGGGACACTTTAAAATGAAAGGTATCGAAAAATTCTATTTATTAATTTTGAAGTTAAAAGGTATCGAAAAATTCTAATTATTAATTTTGAAGTTGTGTTTTATTAGCTTAAATGATTGGGAATGTTATTTGTTCTTTTATTTATTTGGGACATTTTAAGATGAAAGGTATTGAAAGATTTTAATATATCAGAAAAGATATTTTTATATGATCTTAAATGTAAATTATAATTATTAATTTTGAAGTTTTGTTTTATTGGCTTAAATGATTGGGAATGTTATTTGTTTTTTTATTTATTTGGATTTAATTGGAAGGAATATGTTTGTTCCGGGTTTAATTTGAAGCAATATGTTTACTTCCTTATAATAAGGCTTAAAAAGTAGATTCTTTCAATTGTCATTGTATATTTGACTTGCAAATTATTGAATACAATTTTGGTATTAAAGGTGATAATTGGAAATTCTACATCCAAATTATTCCAAAAAAGTTATCACTATGGTGAAAAACAAAAATAAACAAAAAGTTGTCTATGCTGAAATGTTTTCATAGAAATAGAAATATTGTTAGGTCCAAAGTTTTATTTAAAAAAAGATTATGGTTCTACTTAAATCTTGGAACTTTAGAATTGTAATTGTTAGGTGTTGGGCATCCTTAGGATTTTTTATTACTTCGATTTATCTTGACTAGAAGTTTGATAATAGCCTAAGTATGAGGGCACATAGAGTTTGGCAACCACTTCATGAGAGCCATTCGGGTAAAAGTAAATAGTGATTTTAACAACATTTCGTTTTATTTTCTTTAAATTGGTAAATTAATCTCTAAGAGTAGTTCAAAGGTTGAATGCCATGAGTAATTGGATTGATGAAGTTCAATAATAGTCTTTGTAAATATGAGCACATTTAGAATTTGAGGTCACTTTTTGAGAGTGATTTGCATAAATAAGCTTATACAATTTCAAAGTGGCAAACAACCAGTTGTCACAAAATGTGTTAAACGTCAAATCACAAAATCTAGCATTGTGAATCAATTGCATATGATAATTTGGAAACACTAAACCTTGTGGGACACCTTGAGCAATGGCATTGTCATAAATGCACAACTAAGGAACATGGAGTGGATTAGCATAATTGTCAACTCCATAGAGGTTTGTGTGGCATTCCAATATCTACAATGGAGCATCTTCTACAACCTTATCTTTTATGCTTCCCCATTTCTCTAAGGTATTGTGCAATATGGAATATGAACATATGAGAGGCAATACACTTTTGTCTTTCCTTAGGCCATTTATATTAACCAAGATATTATAAATGGGTTGCTTGGTTGTTAATGTTACATGTTGTTTATATCCTCTATGGAGGGTTAATGATTTATTTTATTATATTGTTGTTGTACTTAGTTTAGTTAGAGGATTCATTTGATTACATTTTTATTGTAGTCATATCTTATAATACTAATTTGAGTATGTAAAATCTCGATTTGGCCTATGGAATAAAATATATGAAATTATGCATTATTGTATCAATGTTACTAGACTCACAATATAACTCTCAATTTTTTATGTTTGGATTAGATTTGCCTCCAAACGACCATATTCAAGTTAGGTGTAATGTCCCTAGTCGCTTGAGCACGGAGATATCCTCCATATTAGCCTAGCTTATCTCCCTTAGGCTGGCAAAAGGGAAATTGTTAAGAAAACCGGGAATTTTGCCTAACTCTACTTTATTAAATAAAAGGGGTAAAATATTTGTAAATAAAATGGGGCAAAAGTCATTTGGAGAAAATAAGAAAATTCCACTTATTGACTTCATCAATCAAAAATAATAATAAAAATGGTGCTTCTAAAAGATCCAAAAAAAGGTCCAACAATTCTTTAGAACGGGGGAGGAGATCATTTGTCAAGCATTATATTTGTTTATCATTTCTAGAGAATTGATTTGGCTCAAATGAGTCTAATGCAAGGGTTTCAAGCAAAATCCTTCAACTGATTTCGGTGGACTTAGAGTGCCACTCTAGTACCACCCTAGTTGGCTTTGAGGAGAGATCACATCAAATCTTCCATTTGTATCCAGAGATTTGCGGGTTTTGGCTTTGTAGCTGAAGGTCATTATCAGCATTTGGAAACTGAGTTCGTATTTGCAAGAGATTTATTGAGGCTAAATTACTTGTCCCAGAAGGAATTTGAATTCATTATTTCAGGAGAACCAAATTTCTAAGGGGTTGATTTGTCATTTACAGAGGGGCCAAATTATTGTTCTCAGGGAGGTCGAGTTTATCATCTGTTGTCGAGTTCATCCATTAGGGAGGCTAGTAACTGAAGGTCGAATCTATCATTGGCAAGCCGAATTTGTCATCTAAAGGCCAAGTTCTTCATCTGAATGTTAAGTTCATTAATTGTGGAGGTTGATTATTGGAGGTCATGTTATTCTCTCGGAGGCTAAATTCATTTCTACAAGGGGTCAAATTCCTCATTCTTGGAGGCCAAATTGCTTATATTTATTGCAGGTCAAATTCATCAGTTGTTGAGGCCATGTTATCTTTTGTTGCCAGGCCAAATTATCTGTGGGTTGAGTTCTTTTTTTAGAGGGTTGAGATCATCATCATTCGTGAAGGCTTAGTTGATCCAGCTATTTGTCGGAGTTATATTACATGTTCACAAGATAATATTTTGCATGTAAATCCTCTGATCAACTTAATAAAATTTTGATTGTGCCCTTGATATATTTTTGTTGTAAGTGTTTATTACCTTACTTACAAAGTGTTCGAAGAAATGTTGCTTCACAAAGTGTTTGATGAAATGTGTCAAAGAGATTTTCAAAAAATTGTTTGAAGCAAAGTAATGCCGAGAAGGAAGATTATAGAGCCAGATTCGAAAGGCGAAACTGAAAGTGATAGAGGTGGAGAACCCATGGGAGACAAATAAAATATGGAACCAAACAATGTAGCTATGATGAACAAAACAATCATGGGGGATTCACTCAATGAACCTCTAACATAACACGTGTGGTCATGGCGTACTAAACAATACCCTTATTTTGATTACATATTGGAAAATACTCTAAAAATCACATTATTTAACCTCCTACCAATATGAACCCAATACACCTTCCCAACTTAAAAAACCACTATTTTCACTACATATTGTAGGTATCCATTTTTTCATTAACATTTTTTATACCCCGTTATATTTTTTCATAAACTTTGAGCTCTATTTTTTATACCTGTCAATATAAAAACTCGTTACCCCCTATTATATACTCAATATATTATGTCATTTTTTCCTCAATATATATCCTCCAATATGAATGCACGTGGTATGGTATTGTTCTCCAAGTGAAGGCCCCATGGAAAAAATGAAGATGTAGAAGATGATGATTGATATGATGGGGCAGTTGACCACTGCCACAATTGGGAATCAAAACCGTTAAGACAATAGTGGAGAAAGGGGATCTCACTCAAGCGAAGGGAGTCATGTTCATACTTGCACTAATATGTAGATCCATCCCGATTTGCATTGTAAACCTGTTAGACAAATTTGGAGGTGTACCATGCATTGGGGCGCAACATTCAAGCATCCCTCTCTTTTGCAAATTTCTGTCACTTGAGACATAAGCACAAACAAGTGGGTTTCTACAAGGACAAAAATGAGAATCAAGATCTACAACGAGCTATGGGGAAGATGACACTCCCTAATTTTGATGGGTCATCTAAATGTTGCACAAGGACATGGGTGCAGAAGTTGGACACTTATCTTCAACTTAACCAAATGAAGGAGGTGGATGTTATCAAAATTTCCACACTGCACCTAGATGGAGATGCCCAGGAATGGTAGTGCCATGGATTGATCACATTAGGACATGCAGACATCACATCATATACAGAGTTCACATAGAGACTCATTGAGAGGTTCGATAAGGACCCAGAGATCTACTTCAAAGAATTGACACATCTTAGACAGACAAACAGTTTGGAGGCCTATATATCAAACTTTTTGAGGCTATCGGTATTGGTGACAAATATATCAACCACCTGAATAATTATGCTATTTATAAAGTGACTTGTTGAGCCTCTGCATGGATGTATAAGGACCTTAACAACCCACTACATTACAGGACACAATCAGCAAAGCACGAAACATGTAGGATGCAACCCCTAAGATTAGATTTCCTCCTAAATCGACCTTTCCACTGAAAGGTAAGGGCATTAGATCTCCTCAGAAGGAGTGGTCAGGGCGAAGTTAGTTGAAGAACGAGACTAGGAGAGATCTTAGGAGGAGGAAGTTGTGTTTCACATGTCAGGAGCCATGGGCACCACGACACATGTGTGCAAGTAAGGACAAGGCTCACTACATTGAGGCATTCTCAGATAGTGAAGATGAGGAGGATGAGCAAGAGAAACCACAAGAGGAGGAACTCCAAGAGATGAACGACAAGCAACCTCATGTTCGAGTTAAAGGCAGTGTCATTGCTTCACTTACAAGTGTCCCCGAGTTCCGCACACTCAGAGTGAGGGACATTATACAAGGACAGAGAGTGACAGTGTTGATTGATGGTGGGGCTACCCATAATTTTATAGATGCCAGCCTTGTGTCCAAGAGGGGACTAGACACTGACGAGTTTGAGGTGTTTTCAGTAGTGATGCTAGGGAACAATCGCATGGAATGCACCGGTATGATTTCCAATTTGAGCTTGACAAGGGGAAACTACATAGTCACGAATGATTTCTTTGTGGTTAACATTTTCGACACAAATGTGGTATTGGGAGTTCAATGGCTCTACTCCATAAGGCGTTACACCATTGATTATAGGAAGATGGAGATGGAGTTCATGGGACACATATCCACCAAAAATAGTATCATCAAATAGGATGGAGGTAGAACTAAGACATGGGGGCATTAAATGGGTAGTGAAGTATCAGATCATAGATAAGGCTAGTCACAGTGGTATCTAGCAGAAATTTTGGCTCTGTTGCAGAAGCATCATAAGGTTTTTGAAGACATTCCCCCAAGCAAACCTCCTGACAGAGGCTTTAATCACATTATTGGACTAGATGAGGGGGTTCACGTTGTTCTTACCACCCATACTAGCATCCAAAGGCCTATAAGGATGAGATCAATAAAGTAATATAGGAACTTCTTGCATTGGGCCATATTCACCCTAGCTCGAGTTCATTTGCCTCATCGGTGGTTTTGGTGAAAAAGAAAGACAGATCTTTACAGATGTGCATAGACTATAAAGCCTTGAACAAGAAGACCATTAAGAACCGGTACCTAATCCCCAAGATCAATGAGTTGATCGATGAGTTTAGGGGAGCTAAATATTTCTCCAAGATAGCTCTTTGCTCCAAATACCATCAAATTCAGGTTAAGGAGCAGGACATTCTGAAGATCGCTTTTCGGTGCCATTATGGGCTCCATGAGTTTCTGGTTATGCCCTTTGGGCTATCCAATGCTCCATCCACCTTCCAATATTGTATGAATCATGTCTTTACGCAAGTTCATATTAGTTTTTCTTTACGATATCCTAGTGTATAGCAAGACATGGGAGGAACACTTGCGGCATTTGAATGAGGTGTTGAGGATTTTAGAGGAGCAGCAGTTCTATGCCAAATTGTCCAAAAATGAGTTTGGGTTGACAAAGATGCTCTACTTGGGCCATGTGATTGAACGACAAGGAGTGCATGTACACCAAGAGAAGATTTTAGCTATTATTGAGTGGCCAACCCCTAGGAATGTGACGATGTTAAAAGGATTCTTAGGCCTCTGCACATATTATAGGTGGTTTGTTAAGGGGTTATATCAGTTGGTGGCACCTCTTATAGATCTCACCAAGCAAGGGGCTTTTGTTTGGACTGACGTAGCGCAGGGAGCCTTCAAGCGACTCAACAAGGTTATGAGCTCATGCCCTATATTAGCATTGCTAGATTTTTCACAGCCATTTGTTCTTGAGTGTGATATCTCAGGAGAAGGCACAGGAGCAGTTTTGATGCAGAACAACCATCCCATCGCATTTGAGAGCAGGAAGATCAAAGGTTATGAGCATCTCTATTCCATCTACAATAAGGAAATGTTGGTCATTATGCATGCATTCACCAAGTTTAAGTTGTACTTAATGGGGAACGGATTCAAGGTAAAAATTGATCACAATAGTTTCGGGTTCTTTCTAGATCAAAAGGAGCTCAATGATAAGCAACAAAAGTGGGTCAGGAATATCCAAGCCTATGATTTCGAGATCAGAGTATGTTAATGGGAAGAGCAATTTAGTCACGGATGCCTTTTCTAAGAGACCAACAACATTTTATATCATGGACATCTCGACATATTGGAGATCACACCTTCTAGTGGAGTACTCGAAGAATAAGTTAGCTTGTGAGATATTGGATGGTCATTTGTAGGATGACAGATTCAGGGTGGTCAATGAAATCATTTACTACAAGGGAAGGATTTACTTGGTGCTAGAATCTTGACTGATAAAGAATATTATGCATGCAACAGATGATTCACCATTGGCAGGGCATCCAAGCTTCCTTAAGACTTATAGGACTATCAGAGAGAGATTCTCATGGAAGGGTCTCAAGGAGGACATTCTGAGACATGTCTGTGAGTGCAACATCGACCAATAGAAAAAAGACAAGCACACACATCCAACAAATTTGCTTCAACCATTGCCTATTCTAGCACAAAAGTGGGAGAGCATTTCGATGGACTTCATCACGAGGTTACCATCAGTATAGGGGAGAGATTGCATCTTTGTTGTGGTGGACAGGTTTTAGTAATTTTTCCCATTTCTTTGTGATTCCTTCCAGGTATTCATCATCTCAGGTAGCGAAATTATTCTTTCAAGAGATTTTCATATTGTATGGTCTACCCAAGACCGATGACAAAGATAGCAGATTTATGGGTGGATTTTAGCAGGAAAAATTTAGATTAGTAGGTACAAATCTCACTCCTAACACAAGTTACCACCCTCAGATCGATGGGTAGACAAAGATAATTAATAATGGCTAGATGGATACTTGAGGAACTATATGACAAGGCAGCAAAAGGATTGGATAAAATGGTTGCACCTCAGATAATATTGTTACAATGCCACATATCACGTGTAGATTGGAATGTCACCATTTAAGGATTTATATGGATACAATGCCCTTTCATTTGCAAAGTTGATTTTTGCATATAGTTGGGTCCCAAAGGCTAAGGACTGGATCCAAGAGTGCCAATATATTCTCAAGGCTCTCAAGGATAATTAACAAGCAGTACAAAACTAGCAAAGGTTGTATGTTGATAAGCACCGCTTTGAGAGGATTTTTGAGGAGGCGAACATGGTAGATTTGTGCCTACAACCTTTTTGACAATCCACTCTCAAACAAAAGGGCCCAAAGAATCTAAATCCATGATTTTATGGGCCATACAGAATCACCCAAAGAGTGGGATAGGTAGCCTATGATTTGGAACTTCCAAAGGGGAGCAAGATCCATAATGTCTTCCACTTGTCTTGTTTGAGGAAAGCATTGGAATAGCAAGTCACATCTTCACTTGAGTTACCCCCTTTGGATGAGGAAGTACAGTAGGTATTACTTTCGGAGGAGGTACTGGATATGAGAGAAAAAATTGAGAAACAAGGTCATCAAAGAATATCTTATTTGATGGAAGGATCTACTAATAGAGGACACAACATGGAAAGTGGACTGATACTTCAAAATCCAAAATTAAAATTGCTTGAGGACAAGAAATCTTGGGTGGGTAGGACTGCAATGTCCCCAATCACTTGAAGTATTGAGATATCATATCTACTAGTCTAACTTGTCTCCTTTAGACTAGAGAAAGGGAAATTGTTAAGGTGACAAAGGAATTTTGCCTAACTCTACTTTATTAAATAAAAGGGACAAAATATTAGTAAATAAAAAGGGGCAAAAGTCACTTGGAGAAAATAAGAAAAATCCACCTAGGGGCTTTGTCAATAAAACATAAAAAACAAGGGTGCTTCTAGAAGACTAGAGAAAGGTCCAACAATTCTTTAAAAATGTGAAGGAGGTCATTTATCAAGCATTCTATCTGTTTATCATTTTTGGAGAATTGATTTGGCTCAAGCAATTCAAGTGCAAGGGTTTGAAGCAGAATCCTTCCACTGATTTTGGTGGACTTGGAGTGTCACCCTAGTTGGCTCATCAATTGATTTCGGCGAACCTAAAGTGCCATCCTAGTTGTGGCTATGAGGGGAGATCACATAAAATCTTCCATTTGTATCAAAGATTTGCAGTTTTGGGGTTTGTAGCTGAAGGTTGAGATTAACATGTGGAGATCGAGTTTGTATTTGTTGACGTTGAATTACTTGCCCCAGAAAGACGTTGAATTCATTATTTCAGGAGGACCAAATTTCTATGGGGCCGATTTTTCATTTATAGAGGGGTCAAATTATTATTGTCAGAGAGGTCGAGTTTATCATTTGTTGTTGAGTTTATCCATTACAAAGGTTGATTATTGAAGGATGAATCTATCATTGGTAAGTTGAGTTTTTCATTTGGAGGTCGAGCTCTTCATCTGAAAGCCGAGTTCATTAATTGTCGAGATTGATTGCTAGAGGTCAAGTCATTCTCTTAGAGGTAGAATTGCTTGTTATTATTGGAGGCCGAATTGATCAATCTTGGAGGTTGAATTCATCAGTTTTTGGGGTCGTGTTATCTTTTGTTGTCAGGCCGAGTTCTTTTTTTAGAGGGTCGAGATCATCATCATTCATGAAGGCCAAGTTGATCCAACTATTTGTCGAAGTTGTATTACAAGTTCACAAGCTAATATTTTGCATGTAAACCTTCTTATCAAGTTCATAAAATTTTGATTATGCCCTTGAAATATTTCTTGTAAGTGTTCACCTTGCTTATAAACTGTTCGAATAAATGTTTGTTCACAAAGTGTTTGAGGAAATGTGTCAAAGAGTAGTTTAAAAATTTGTCAGGTTGTATTAGCATATTTTAGCAAAGGTATATTACATTAGGGCCACACAAACTTGTGTTTCCCAAGTTTCACACTATTAATATGAGTAGAGAGTCTTGACTTTGACTCATTCAAGACACCCTAGGATGCTTGTAAAAGCCATTAACAAATAGAAGTACAAGAGTATATGTGTATATTTTTATTTTTTGTACTTGACACATTTTTCTCAATTCATTTCTAATTTGATCCAAACTCTTTGCTCTTTTTCCAAGTCGAGTTTTTGCCAATTCGGACTCTAGAAACATCAATTTGTATTATTAGAGGAAATTTCAGCCTAACACTACCCATGAAATTTTCATGTAATTTCCATGTCATAATATGTAAACCAATCAAAATCCTTTAAATTTAAAAAGAGGTACATGTAAATATTTTGGAGGGAAAAGAAGAAAGACTATTTTTTTAATTGTATTTTTGTCTTATCTCTTTATAGGTTTACTCAAATTTCAAGTGTACACACTCGTTGGATATGAAATCAAATTTCACATCCAAGGAGTACCTCGTTATGCATATTTTAGAAGAACCACATTGATAAAAAATTGAAAATAAATTAAAAAAACATGTTGAACACGTCTTTTTAGTGTATCTTCACTTTTTATCAATGTGGGTCTTCTCAAAAATATGCATAATGGGTACTTGTTGGATGTGGAATTTAATTATGCATTCAACGAGTGCCTACACTTGAAATTTGAGTAAACCAATAAGGAGATAAGCCAAAAGTACAATTAAAAAAAGTAGTTTTCTTCTTTTGCCTCCATAATCCATTCCTCTTATTTTATTATTTTAACTTCTATTTTATTATTTTTCCTTAGGATGCCACTTTTACGCTGAAATTTCCTCTAATGGATGTGGTTTATGTGATACGAGTCAAACCATGTCGATTGAGTTAAATGACCCCATTTATAAATAATGTAAATGTGTGTGTGGATTCCTAAAGCGGAGCTCAAGGCCTAGACATGACTAGTGAATGTACGAGTCATAGTTGTGGACTAGAATTGTGGTGTGGTTGTTATGCTTTTTGTGGTGTGCTCAAGTTACGAAAAGACATCTATAAAAGGAATTGCATAATAATATAATATCCACTAGAAAATTTGCTTGAGGAAGCAACAAGGTGACCATGATACATGAAGAGGAAAGGGGATGCATAAAAGATTTGACTTGACATTTGTCCCCTGGATGTACAATCTTCCTTATGCTTCCTTACAAATATTTCCTATCAATATTTTACTCTAGCGGGCTTTTGACATTTCCCCATGCCTCTTGGAAGGGTATATTCTCCATGTAAGGAATGCATATGTTAGGGAAAAACAATGTTCATCATTTTTCATGGATCACTTCTCCATTCTCCCATAAGAGTTTTTCCCATTCTTGTTGATGGAGGAACCTATGTGATTCTTATGTTTGTTATGTTGCAATGCCAAAGAGAATCCCATGGATGTTGTTGGTAAGAGCTCATGGAAGTTGGGGATTTGTTTTTTAGAGTATGATAGGACATGAGATGGATTTTGAGAGTGAAAGCATGATGGAATATCTATAATGGCCAAAAAACACCATTAAACTTTGTGAGTATTTCTCATGGACAATGTGAGCCAAATGTTTATCCTCTTTATCATTCTCGTCCAAGTCAAGATCTTACCCATTGGCTTGTTGGGTTCCTTTGGGTAGCAAATTCTTGCTTGTAAGGTTCTATTCTATACCTTTCATTCAAAACTAGAGATGTTGATATGAGCATGTCAAATCATGGGGGTTTGATAATCTCTGAATATGAATATGATTTGTACAAACTAGAAGGGAAGATGATCTGCGAGGGATTCTTGAGTAAATAAAGGAAGCACATTTATTATGTTGTTAGGGAAATGGAAGAGACTGCCATGGCTAATTAATGGATGGATGAGGATCTAGAGTGCTTAGTAGAGAGCAGATTTGCTTTGTCATGAAAGAAATGGGTTGTGTTGAGTGAGATTATCCCCTTGTAGGACCTTCCTTCGCCCTAGTGGTATCATAGTTTGGCTTGGCAGTGGAACCCATATCTAAGTCCTATTATTGGACAATAAATAGCTACTCAATGACCAGTGTGGGGGACTTCGCTTAGTTATAGATAAGTGTTCATTCTTTTCTATCTGTGGAATGTTTTACACTTACAATATGTTTATGAATGACTTCAAAATATGCAATGTTATTTCCACTATATATTTGTGTTGTTTATGAATTCTATTTATGTTTCTGTAAGAGTTCAAATTAAGTGTAACAGTTGGTTAGTAGTTGAAGTGTTTTCAAATTTAAGGCTCCATTAGCCAGGGGAGTCATTTGGGCATGTCAGTGAGTATCATTATAAATTTATTGTTCATGTAACTTTGCATTTGGCGTTGATGCAAATTTACAATTAGTGTTTAATCATTGGAATATTTTTTCATTTGGTATCAAAGTCAATGTTAGGTCCCTATAATACTAGTGTATCCCCCTTTTTGTTATTGTTAGTGTAGCCGCCTTATTGTTATTGTTGTGCCCCATAGAAGCCCACTATTATTATTTTGTGCCCTTACAGTATTATTGTTATGTAGGCTATGATTATATTGTGACCCCTCAGACTCTTAAATATAGAAAGGAGGTCTTGTTATTTGTATCATCCAATAATTGTTCATTTATGTGACATAAAGAAAATTTCCCCCTCAAATAGGTTAATTCTCCAGTCGTTGATCTATCTTTTCTTCTATTTTGTGAGTTTGTTGCATAATATTTGGTATCATAGCTTTGAATTCTAGGGTTTTGCTACTTCAAACAAGTCATCTTGCCATTTTCATTATAGCGTTTTTTCTACGAGCCCTCAGAAATCAAAATTTCGACCACATGGAGCCAAAATCTTGGTGAACCTCGTGTAAAAATTTAAGATCTTGGTTCGCTATATTTTCTAAGATATGGTCCGAAAAAGTTAGGGTTTTTGTAGGATCTAAAATTCAATCTCAAACAAATGACCTATGGAAATCACCATAAATTTCTCTCCAGGCATCGAATTTTAATTTCATAGGTCACTGAAAGTGCACGAACTGTAAATTTTCGTGTATCATTTTCAGGGCCAAAAGTTGAAACAGTGACATGTGGCATTCCATACAAGTTAGCTCTACTAAACCAATCTATAATCAGGGATCAAGGGAGATTGGGCATAAATTTTTCTTGAAGAATCAAATCTCGGTCTAACATGTGGAATTAGAAATAATACTTAAAGGGCTACCACAGGACAAAATTTAAGACCTTGGAGATCTGAAATTACAAAATATACAACAGTTTCAATATTGAGCTCCAAAAAAAACAAGAAAAATGTGTGTATTTTTTTTGAATTTTACATAAGTTTTGTTTGAAAAATCAATTTGGAGTGATTTAGAGGGCATAGTGAAGCATAGATATGGTTGTTTGATTCCAAAATTCCTCGAAAAAAAAATGGACACACCTAGCAAGCAACATAAAAGCCCCACTATGATGCATGAAGAAGAGGAAGAAATGCAACATGATATATGAAAATTATGAAACCAAGTGCAACAAATTTCGCTCTCACAAATAGTAACCAAAAATGAACTAAAAGCTAAGATTGATGGTTTAGAAGCAAAAATAAAAGGAAAAATGGAAGGCTTGAAGAAAGGTTTAAAAACAGATGTGGGAGTTTTTAAAGTGGACATGGACTCAATGAATGCCAAATCATTATAAGAAATTTCAGCTTAAAAGTGGCTTCATAAGAAAAATAATAAAATAATAGTTAAAATTATAAAACAAGAGACCAATTTTGGAGGGAAAATAAGAAAACTATTTTTTTAGTTGTATTTTTGGCTTATTTCCTTATAGGTTTACTCAAATTTCAAGTGTAGACACTTGTTGGATGCGAAATTAAATTATGCATCCAATGAGTACCTATTATGTATACTTTTGAGAAGACCCGCATTCATAAAAATTGAAGATACATTAAAAAGACATGTTCAACACATTTTTTTAATGTATTTTCATTTTTTTATCAATGTGCTTCTTATAAATAAATATGCATAATGAGTACTATTTGGATGCAGGATTTAATTCTATATTCAACGAAAGTCTACACTTGAAATTTAAGTAAACTTATAAGGAGATAAGTTAAAACAATTATAAAAAAATAGTTCTTCTTATTTTCCCTCCAAAATATTTACATGTACCTCTATTTAAATTTAAAGGATTTTGATTGGTTTACATATTATGACATGGAAATTACATGAAATTTGCATGGGCACTTTTAAGCTAAAATTTACTCTAATGGAAAGGGTTGACAAAATTGCTACAATAAAGGTTTCCCTGTCACTGAAATTTGCATGGGCACTTTTAAGCTAAAATTTACTCTAATGGAAAGGGTTGACAAAGTTGCTACAAGAAAGGTTTCCCAGTGGTGACAAGGTAATCCATGAAAATCATGATGAGGACAAAAGGAATATGAATTATGAATTTTAGAGGCTCCAATGTTGGGTTTAAGACCCACTACATTCCAAAGAACGACATGAGGAAGTTTGATGGAAAAAATTCAGTAACATGGATACTATAGACGGAGCAATTCTTTGATCTACATGATGTGCCCCACACACAAAAAGTATTCATTACATCTTTATATTTAGAACAAAATTAGTTTGTGTGGCATCGATGGCTTTGTTCTCATGAGTCAATTGTTACTTGGACAAATTTTGCGAAAGAATTGGTAACAAATTATGAGGATACAAAGAGAAATACTTTCTTTAGCCAATTGATTAATCTCAAATAAAAGGGTTCAACGGTGGAGCACATTGAGGATTTCAAATGATATTCGAGAGGAGCATAGGATTGATGTCTTCATAGGGACTTTAAATAATAACTTCCAACATGAGGTTTGTCTTTGAGAACCTGATTGATTGGAGAAGGAATTCAAGGTGGCAAGGAAAGTTGAAAGCAAACTTATGGCAACAAGGAAGTCTACCACTTACAACTATAAAAATGGAAGTGTTGTTGCTCCTAGCCTCCCACAACCTACAAGGTTTGACACCACAACAACTAAAGGGAAAAGAGAAAAAGGGTTTTGTTACAGTTGTGATAGAAAATACATTAAGGGTCATAAGTGTGCGGAGAATAAATTATTTTACATAAATTGTGAAGAGGAGGTAGAGAAGGAACAAGAAACATCAAAAAAGGAGGATATACATCATGAACCAACCCCAAAGAAAAAACAGATGAATCCAACCATATCTTCTAATGCATTGGCATGAATTATATGTCCTCAAACTCTAAAGATAGAAGAATATATCAAGAAAAGAAGGTAATATTGTTGATCAATTCTGGCAGTACCCATAATTTTATTCATTGTAAGATAGCCAAGGAATTGAATTGTTTTCTATATCCAACACCAGAGTGTCAAGTGATGGTTGCAAATGGTGGAACTATAAATTTCTCAAGGAAGTGTCATAATATCAATCTAACCATGGAGAAATATGTATTGAATAGTCGAATGTTTTCAATTCCAATGGATGGTATTGATGTTGTATTAGGAGTCCAATTGTTACAATCTTTGGGGGCAATAGCTTTTAATTTTCAAGAACTTTTCCTGAAATTTTCCTAAGAAAGAAAGGTAATTGAATTAAGGGGCATCGTAGGGAAACAAAGGAAGATAATCATCTCTAATAGCATGACAAAGATTTTGAAAAAAGTACAACGAGGCATAATTGCATAATTATGGTCACTAGATGTTCAAACATCAAAATCATCCATTTCTCTAGATCTCCAAAGAATCTTGTACAATCATTCAAAGATATATGAGACGCTAAAAGGCCTCCCATCTATTCATGATCATGATCATGCTATTCACTTGATTCTAGGAAGCACTCCAAACATCAAGCCTTACAGATATCTCTATGCCCAAAAAAGTGAAATTGAACATATGGTTGCAAAAATACTAAAGGCTTGTATAATTCAGCCTAGCCAAAGTTATTTCTTTGCTCTAGTAGTATTGGTGCACAAGAAGGATGGATCATGGCATATATGTCCAAATTATAGGGAGTTCAACAAACTCAGTATTAAAGTATTCTTGTCATTGATTAATTGTTGAATGAATTACATGGAACAATTTACTTCACCAAGCTAGATCTTCATTCAAGATATCATCAAATTAGAATGAAGACTGAAGACATTCTAAAAATAGCATCTAGAACTCATGAAGGTCATTCTAAATTTTTGGTCGTGCCTTTTGGCCTTACTAATGCACCTTCCACATTTCAAGGTTTGATGAATTCCATTTTCAAATCCGTCCTTAGAAAAATTGTGTTAGTATTTTTTAATGATATACTAATATACAACAACTCTTGGAAGGATCATGTTCAACACATTGACAGGGTGCTTAAACTATTGGAGGAGAAACAATTATATGCCAAAACATCTAAATGTTTCTTTAGAGTACATGAGGTGGAATATTTGGGTCATATTGTATCTGATGAGGGTGTTAAAGTGGACCCTAACAAAATTAAAGCCATTAAGAAATAGGAAATCCCCACAACCCTAAAGCATATTCGAGGATTTCTCCAGTTGACAGGGTATTATCACAAGTTTGTTAAAAATTATGGCATTTGAACATCTTAAAGAGGCAATGTGCCAAGCACCGGTCTTAGCTACACCAGATTTCACAAAAACCTTTTATTGTGGAATGTGATGTCTCAGGAAATGGGAATGGTATCGTTTTAATGCAAGAAGGAAGACCCATTGCTTTTGAAAGTCGTCCAATCAAGGGAAAGTATTTACACAAACCTATTTATGAGAAAGAAAGGTTGGTTATACTACATGAAATAAAGCAATTGCAACCTTACCTAACAGAAAGACACTTCAAGGTAAAAGCAGATCATGAAAACCTTAAATACTTTTTGGAACAAAGATTATCTTCAAAAGAGCAACAAAAATGGGTCACAAAGACATTGGGTTATGACTTTGAAATCATCTACAAGAAAGGGGAGCAAAATGTTATTACAGATGAACTCTCAAGAAAGGATGAGGATGTGGAAACATTTCTCTGTGCCATTTCTATTATCCAACCTGATTGGATAACTAAAGCAAGGAATGAATGGAAGAATGACGAATAGGTGCAGACACTCATTCAAAAGTTGCAACAATATCCTAGTAAATCTGATACATTTATCTGGAACAATGATTCATTATGGTACAAAGGTCACTTATATCTATGTAAGAATTTTCAACTCAAACAAAGTTTCTTTTGGAATTGCACACCTCCCCCTTAGAAGGGTACTCGAGATTTTTAAAAACTTACCAAATGGTCAAGAAGGAATTTTTTTGGGATGGCCTTAAATCTGATATTCAAAAGTTTGTGGCAGAATGATTGGTTTTCCAACAAAATAAAATTGAGATAATCAAGACCTCGGTTTGTTACAACCTTTAGCCGTTCCAAGTCAGCATTGGGAGGAGGTCTCAATGGATTTTATTACAAGTTTACCCAAGTCTGAAGGAAAGAGTATCATCATGGTGGTAGTTGATAAACTTGCCAAGTATGCACATTTTTGTGCATTATCTCATCCTTTTAAAGTCAGTGCAGTTGCTATTGCATTTATGGAAACAATTCAAAAGCCACATGGAAACCCAAAGATTATTGTAAGTGACAAAGATCCCATTTTTACTAGAAATTTTTGGACATAATTATTTTCTTGTCTTGGTACTCAATTAGCTCATAGATCATTTTATCGTCCTCAATCTAACAGGCAAACTAAGATAGTGAACAAATGTTTGGAATGATATCTTTGTTTCGTTGTATGTGATAAATGAACACATTGGATCAAGTGGTTACCTCTATCTGAATGGTGATATAACACTTCCATACTGCAACAAAAATGACCCTATTTATGGCACTTTATGGATATCATCCACCGTCCATCACATATCTTTAAGAGAAAATTCTAAGGCTGAAGCAGTGGAAAATTACATTGAGCATCAACAAGAAGTTCTCCAACTCTTAAAGGATAACCTCACTCTGGCACAAAATCGAATGAAACAAGCAACAAATTAGCATCGCAATGAATGAAGTTTTAACGTAGGCGACTAGGTATTTTACGGCTACAACCATACAAACAAATTATCACCCAAGTACTATGGTCCTTACAAGGTGTTTCAAAAGATTGGTACTATGGCATACAAATTGGAGTTGCCTGCATCTTCTCAAGTAATCTTCTCCAGTACAACTAGTTTTCCATGTTTCATGCTTAAAAAAAGGTTATTGGTGACAAGCTCCCAGTTCAAACAATATTTCAAGAACTTGAAGAAAAATGAAAAACTATATTGGAGCTTGAAGCAGTCATGGAAACAAGAACCCGACAGCTACGAAACCGATCAATTTCAAAATATCTCATTAAGTGGAAGAACTTACCCACTAAAGCCCCCATATTGTTATTGTTGTGCCCCATAGAAGCCCATTATTGTTATTGTTGTGCCCTTACATTATTATTGCCATGTAGGCTCTGATTATATTGTGACCCCTTAGACTCCTATATATAGAGAGGAGGTATTGTCATTTGTATCATCCAAGAAAGGTTCATTTATGTGATGTAAAAGAGGTTGCCCCCTCGAAGAGGTTAATTCTCAAATTATTGATTTATTTTTTCTTATATTTTGTAATCTAATTACATAACAACCAAGTGAACCTAAATTCAAATTCATTTGGTATCATTGGTGTAACTTTTTATTTGGTAATGTTGGCATCATCCAAGAAAGGTTCATTTATGTGATGTAAAGGAGGTTTCCCCCTTGAAGAGTTAATTCTCAAATTATTAATTTATTTTTTCTTCTATTTTGTAATCTAATTACATAACAACCAAGTGAACCTAAATTAAACTTCATTTGGTATCATTAGTGTAATTTTTTATTTGGTAAAGTTGGTGTAGTTATTCATTTTGTATCAACTACTTAATCATTAGTGCAATTCTTTGTGCTCTAAGTATCATTGTAAGGTTATTGTTAATGTGATTCTTCATGCTTTGAGAATCAATGTAAAAGTATTACTAGCATAGTTGTTCATTTTGTATCAATAGCTCAATTGTTGGTGTAATTATTCACTTGGTTCAATGCAAAATTATTGCCAATGCTCAATTGTTAGTGAAATTCTTTAATTATTATCAAAGGAAACTGAAATTAAATTCAAATTCATTTGGAAAGTGGTATCCACTATTGTTTGGTGAAAATTTTCACGCTTTGAGCATCATTGTAAAAATATTGTTGGTGTAATTCTTCATTTGGTGTCAATTGTGCAATGATTGGTGTGATTCTTATTTGATATTGATGCAAAATTGTTGCCAATGCTCAATTGTTGGTGTGGTTCATCATTTGGTATTGAGACATGTGGAACTAAATTCAATTCCATTGGTATCATTGGTTCTATTCTTCATTTGGTACCAATTGTTGAATCATTTGTGTAATTCTTGTGCTTTGCTGTAAAAATAACATTGGTGTAATTCTTCATTTCGTATACACCGAGGGTGTATTGTTCAAACTGCTCAATCATTGATGGATTAATTCTTCATTTGGTATGGGTGCAAAATTATTGTCAAATTTTAACCATTGGTCATGTAATTCATTTGGTAACACATACAAGTGGAACTAAATTAAAATTTCCTTAATCAAGGTGGTGTAGTTCTTCATTTGGTATAGACTAGGAGTGTAATTCTTCAAACTAAAACATTCATCATATAATTCTTCATTTGGTATGAGTGAAAAATTATTGTCAATTGTAAATCATTTGGTATCAAATCCAATTAAAGTGCCCCAATCAGGTTGGTGCATTTCCTCATTTGGTATAGATTGCTCAATCATTGGTGGTGTAATTCTTCAGTTGGTATGTGCACTAACCAAGGTGGTGTAATTCTTCATATGGTAAGAATCCAAATTATTTTCACTAGTGATGAAATTCATTTGATATCAAAGCCAAGTATAACCAAAATCGGAGTGTCATTCATTTGGTATCGAAGTCAAGTGGAAGCAATTCCTTTCTTTTGGCACAGATTGCTTAGTCAAGGGTGATCTAATTCTTCATTTGATATATATTGCTCAAGATGATGTAATTATTCATTTGGTATAGATTTCTACAACAAGGATGGGTTGATTCTTCATTTGGTATAGATTGTTTAATCATTGTGCCCTAACTGGGGTGGGGTAATTCTTCTTTTGGTATACATTGCTCAATCGAGTGTAGGGGTGGTGTAATTCTTCATTTGGTATGTGTGCTAATCAGAGTAGTGTAATTCTTCATAGAAACATTTAGTCCTTGGCAGTGTAATTCATTTGGTATTAGAGCCAAGTAGGACTAAATTTGAAGTGGCATTCAAGTAGTTGTGGTTCATTTGGAAGTGAATTTCACTGTTGTTGTAATTCATTTGGTATCGAAGCCAATTGGAACTAAATTCAAACTATTTAATACATTTGGTATTGAATTTCATTAATTTGTAGTAGTATAAATCATTTGGGATTGAAGCCAAGTGGAACCAAATATAGAGTGTGTAATGACGGGCCCCCATTTTAGCATCTTTCTGCATCTTTTGCCTTCCTTCAATATGCCCTTTGCCCACATTTTTCCTATAATTCCTCTATTAGTTTTTAAATACATGGTAACTAATTCGGTGAATTTACAGCAATGAAAGAAACTGAAACCGACACCTTCAAATACATCCACCAAACATACTGAGTATTCTAACCTAGCATGAACAGAGGAAAATAAAATCTAAAGAAAATAACACCATAAAAACACAATGACACCAGAGATACCCAGGAAACCCCAACTTGGGAAAACCTGCAATGTGTGTTCTTGTTTCTCGGCAATTACTCTTTCAAAAAATGACAATGATGAGGGGAAAACTTCCCTTTCACTCAACAACCTCTAAAAACCCTCTACGCCCAAACTAGATTATGTCTTGCCTGTTGATTTTGGGTGGCATCAAATGTGCTCTAGCTCTAAAATTTTGTGGAGGGGCTAAAACACACGAGATCTCCAGAACCTAGAATTCGTTTGGAGAAATTCCACCAGGATCAGGAGTTATTAAAATAATTAATATTTTTAATGAGTTCTTGAGTCTAAACTTAGGAAAATAAAAATATTAATGTCTATTAATAAAAATATGGGTGAGAAGGTTCTAAGTGACAAGGATCAAGCCTGTTTTAATCGTAGTCGTTGATTAGAGATAAGATCACAGTTGTTGATTCATCAACAAGAAAAGCATAAGAGGAGGCTTGAGGGTCAGTTGGAGATACACCAAGAGATCAAAGAGTTTGATTTTTCTGGGGCGTGGTTTGCTGAGAAAATCGAGCTAGTGATCTGAGTTGCAGTGAGAGGGGCAGTTCGGCAAAGGGACTTCAGTCCAAGGCCGAGAATACATAGGAGAGAGGCAGAGTAGGACCAGGAGAGACAACACAGCTCCAGAGAGGGTGACGCAGAAGCCAAAGGGGCTGACGTAATCATTTAGAGGCAACGCTGGAGTATCTATGAGGCAGAGAGAGTAGTGTTTCAGCATATCGTTTTATGAGCAAGAAAGGCTCACTAGGAGGGTGACGCAGCTCCTAGAGGAGGTGACACAGTTCCAACGCAGAGCTTGGAGCAGCTATCACCACCCACACTGGGAACAACATTGTCATTTGTGGGGTTTGATCATCCAGTTATTGGATTTGCCAAAATATTTGTCTCTGAATAGAGGTATTTCTGCCAATTTTATTCTCTGTTGGGTGAGCTGGATTTGGCACCCTAGTTGTATTCAGAAATCTTCTTAATAATTCAAACCCTCTATATGCTGCACCAGTTTTCCCAAATTGGGTTTTCCCAGGGACAATTGTCCAAAAATAACGATGTCCCTTATGTGACTGTCTCAATTTATTTTAGTTCATGATTTGTATGTATGTGTAGGCTGCAATGGTATTTTCATTGTTGTTTAAGTAATTAAATAACCAGTTAAATGTAAAAAACAAGTAGGATATGATAAACCAATGATTGCAATAGGATTTCTGATGTGTAGATTCAGAAATTCTCACATGGTATCAGAGGATTACAGATCATTGGAGACTGAAGACACCAGCCGAGAAATGCTAAGAATTTGCTGCAGAGAAGTAGTTGTCCCAAGTGATACAATGTTTCAGAGGCACAAGAGCAGCTGCAGGAGTGACACAAAGCCAGAGGAGTGACGCAAAGGCTCACGCAGTGCCTGTTTCAGCGTTTCGAGCCTGCAGAGGGTGACACAAAGCTAGAGAGGAGCCCATGTAGTGATTGCGTCAGCTCTCTAGGCTAGTGCAAAGCCTGAGAGGTTCGAAATAGTCAGTTGTCAGGGATGGAGGAGAAAATAAGATTTGATTTGAGGAGCTGGTGGCATGTTGTTTCTGTTGGTACAGAATAGTGTTTGTGGAAACAAAGACGAGGTAGAGGGAGTCACTGCCTTGACAGATTTCTAGCCAAAGAAATTTAGATCTGGGTTGCAGCGGCAAAGGAGCATTGGAGAGGGAGTGATTCGACAGTTGATGGGAGGATTTCCGTGAAGGGAAATCAGGACTCAGAGGGAGTCTAGAGGAGCTTATTCCTTAGCAGGTTTCTTGTGCCAAAGAAATCCAGATCCAAGTCTTGTTGGGGCAACAACGAAAGAGGGAGAAGAGAACCAGTTCGACATTCATTTGAGCAAAGATGGTCGTCGATGACGATTGTGCCATGAGTGCTCATGCACCTCTAGAGAATAGGTGGGGCAACATGGAGTTGTAGTCGAGAGGAGTGCATGGGGGGGCATGATCCTTGAGGTGCCCAAACTCTTGGATCACATACAGCTACGAGAGCCCTTAACGATAGTAGCAAAATGACGGGTGTCGGTTGGAGCGAGGTGTGATGGAGCGACAGTGGCACAGCTAGAGTGCCAAAGTTTGAGGCAGATGTTGTAGCAATGCGAGAGGCACAAAGCAGTTTGCAGTAGCGCAATAGCAGCAGAGATTCAGCACAGAAGGAGAGGTAGCTTCAACATCACGGGGCATCCATATTGACCAGCATGTCAATTTTTGTGTGAAATTTCAGTTACTTACTTCTTAGTAACTGAGTTGCAGTGCAGCATTTAGTAGTGGCAGTGCCATGGGCAACATGATGCAACATTTTGAGAGAGAGATGTAGTACAGATGTAGCAGTAACAATGGTAGAGTCATGGGCAAAAATGCAGTGGATAAAGGGCATCAGGCCAAGCATCAACAACACAGAGGATCGATGCAATGTATCAGTGTAGTACTTCTGTTGAGAAATGTTACCAGAGCACATTCCTCGCTAAGACGGAGTGTTGATTTTGGGTAGCATCAGATGTTATCTAGCTCCGAAATTTTGTGGAGGGGCTAGAACACATGAGATCTCCAGAACCCAGAAATCGTTTGGATAAATTCCACCCAAATGAGGAGTTATTAAAATGATTAATATTTTAATGAGTTCCTATGACTAAACTTAGGAAAATAAAAATATTAATGCGTATTAATAAAGATATAGGTGAGAAGGTTCGAAGTGACAAGGATCAAGCCTGTTTTAATCTAAGTAACCTAACATGTGGATTCGGGATTCGAGTGTTGGATTCGGACACATTGACTCCCCGAAACAGGACACGTTCAGATATGTTATATATATATATATATATATTAAAAATTAGATGTTTTTTACACAAATTCTCATTAATGATACAAATTCATTTATTTCAAACATAGATCTTCATCTAGATGTAAGTTTTATTGTTTGCAAAGTAAGCTAGTAACATTATAGCATGCATAGTACATACAAAATTCAAATGCATGTCACATAAATGATAAATCATAATACATATTCAATTCATCAATGATCCAATAGGAGAAAGACAAGATAGTTAGATAAAGACACTGACAATTGTAGTTTTCTCATTAAATCATCAAAATCAAAATGTGTTACATAGGTAGTGCAATGCCAATGGAAAATAGAAATAAAAAATACAAAACAAATACAAGTATACAAGCCTTAAGGGAGTAGGTAGCTCATGACCCATGAGTCATCAATACTCATAGTCATCATCAAAATCAGCATCATTGTCCTCATCATCATGGTCACCACTACTCTCCTCTGCTGCATCCTCCTCCCCTGTATCCAAAGTCACCTCTGCCTCTGCTGGTGTGGAGGATGACCCCTCTACAGTATCACCATCATCAAATCTAATAGGCTCTAGCACTGGATCATTGAGATCCACGTTGACCAATGCCAACTCAAAACTGTTGTCCAAACCCATATCATCAGGAAAGACATCCCACATCTTTGTCTTTGTTGAAAATAATACTGAGAGGGGGGGGTGAATCAGTATTATCTAATTCTTTTACCAAATCTTCCTTATTTATACTTTGAATTATTCTTTCATACCAATACCATAAAGAACAAGAAAAGCAGACAGTCACATCAAAGAACACCCGATATAAGGTGGAAACCCAATGTAGGTGAAAACCACCTGCTGCAATATGTCTCTATCTTCTTTCAATTAGAAACTCCTTTTACAATGGTCTTGTACTGGTGCAGTCCTTTACCAGTATGCAGGCTGCAACCTGCAGAGAGCTACAACTCTCTCTCGTTTTTCCAGTCTCTCCTGGAAGGGAGCTACAACCCCCTACTTCTTTTCAAGGACCACTTTTCATAAATTTTCAAACTAGATCCATATACATCAAGTACATGTAAACTTATACAGACAGCTGTAGTAACCAGATCAACAAAAACAGAACAGAAACCAGAACATCTTATCAACAGAAGATCTTAAATCAGATACGCAGCTTTCTTTCTACTGGCCTGCGTTGCTACGCACATCACCCTCTATCTCACTGCGTATACCCGCAGATCTTCTTCAGCTGAACTGCGTGCCCACGCACTTCTCCTTTCACTGATCTGCATATAGTACGCACCTAATTGCACTATCACGCCGCGTACTTTCAGCAGGTACGCACCCAAGAGAATAATCGCGCCGCGTGCTGCTACAGAAAGCACGCACCTGAACCACAGTCGCCCTGCGTACCCACGCACTGAACCTTTGCTGCCCCTGCGCACCCACGCATTGAACCTTTGCTGCCCCTGCGCACCCACGCACTGAACCTTCGGCGCTCCTGCGTACCCACGCAATAAACCTTCGGCGCCTCTGCGTACCCATGCACTGAGCCTTCGGCGCTCCTGCGTACCTCGACCAAGGGCTGAAATAAAGTCAGATGCTCAGATCTGAACTCGCACTCAAGATATCACCCTTCGCAGATTCACTTCTAACTTCTCCTTTATAGATCAATCTTTTAAGACCAAGAACCCAAATGAATCAGATCTTAAGATATTCAATCACTCAAAAGATGCACAAGCCAAATGATCTCCTTGGCTTTATATAGGCAAGCTCTTCCTCAAATCAAGGATCAAGGGGCTCAATAATAATAATAAAATAAGCAATACCACGAACCAAAACCATGATAACCCAATACTGTTGGCTAAATACCATGAGAAACCCCACGTGTGGGCGCTTAACTGCCTTGGAATGTGTGCACTGGGGTACGCACCTAATGGATGGATAATCCGCGTATTTGGACGCGGTCCCTGCATGGCATGCCTGCGGGTAAGCACCTCCTGAACTGTTCTCCTGCGTACTTCTTTATTTTTATCAAAATGAATGGGTGTTGACATCAAGTACAACACCAGAACCATAATGCCAACAATCTCCCCCTTTGGACTTGATGGCAACCTCAAAATATTCAGCTTCATTCTCCCCCTTTGACATCAAGGGCAAAGGGTTATGCTCCCCCTAAGAACATGCTCCCCCTGAATATGAACCAGATCTGCAATGAAGAACCATAATCCACCATGAAAGAGATAGAGACATATTGCAGCTACTTCCAAGATCTCCTTCTGCACATCCTCCATAATGCCAACAATGCATTATATGCTCCCCCTGAACCTGTACGGACAACCATCAAAAGAGATTCAACATGATGATGCATCAACAACCCCCAGCTTGTGCCTGAGGTATTCAAAGGCCTCCCTGGGCAATGGTTTGGTGAGAATATCAGCAACTTGTTCCTTAGAAGGAACATACTCCAACTTGACCTTGTGTTCAAGAACTTGTTCCCGAAGAAAATGATATTTGATCGTTATATGCTTAGTCTTCGAATGCATGACAGGATTCCTTGAAATGCTGATTGCACTTGTGTTATCACATAAGATGGAGACAGGTGGAGTACAATCGATTTGAAAATCCTGCAAGGTCTGCATCATCCAAAGGAGTTGAGTGCAGCAAGATGCAGCAGCAACATATTCTGCTTCAGCTGTAGTTAAGGCAATCGAACTCTGTTTCTTGCTGAACCAAGATACCAGTCTGGAACCCATAAAGAATGCACCGCCACTTGTGCTTTTCCTGTCATCCACGCTTCCGGCCCAATCTGCATCTGTATAAGCATGAAGTGTAAGATCTGTATCTCTAGGATACCATAAGCCATAATTTTGAATCCCTTGAAGATATTTGAAAATTCTCTTCACTGCCTGAAGATGAGTCTCCTTCGGATTTGCCTGAAATCTTCCAACTATTCCAACTGCATGCATGATGTCTGGTCGGGTACCTGTCAAATAAAGTAAACTTCCAATCATATATCTGTAGGTTGGTTGATGTACTGCTGCAGATTCATCATTTGCACTGAGACTGCATCCTGTGACCATGGGTGTACACACTGGTTTTGCATCTTCCATGCCATATTTCTTCAATATCTTTTTGAGATACTTGGTTTGAGATAAAAAGATTCCTCCTTCTTTTTGTTGGATTTGCAAGCCAAGGAAATATGTAAGTTCACCCAGCAAGGACATTTCAAATTCTTTCTGCATGATCAAGGCAAAGTTTTGACTCATCTCTTCTTCATTGCTGCCAAAAATAATGTCATCTACATACACAACAAGTATTAGTAATTTATCATTTTCAACTTTGATATAAAGATTGCTATCTGCTGAACCTTTTGAGAAACCTTGTTGATGAAGATATTTGTCCAAGCGATAGTACCAAGCCCTTGGAGCTTGTTTGAGCCCATAGAGAGCCTTTTTCAATCTGCACACAAGATTGGATCGTTTCCAAGAATGAACCCATCTGGCTGTTCAATGTAAACTTCTTCTTCCAAGTCTCCATTCAGAAAGGCTGATTTTACGTCCATTTGAAATACTTTGAAATTTTGAAAACTTGAGAGAGCAAGAAACATTCGAATGGCTTCAAGTCTTGCAACAGGAGCAAAAGTTTCTTCAAAGTCTATTCCTTCTTGCTGCGCATACCCTTTACAAACAAGTCTGGTTTTGTTTCTAATTACTTCTCCATTTTCATTCAGTTTGTTTTTGAAGACCCATTTTGTTCTGATAACATTCTTATCCTTTGGTCTAGGAACCAACTCCCAAGTGTTGTTCTTTTCGATCTGCCCAAGTTCTTCATCCATTGCTTTTACCCAATGTTCATCTTTGCATGCTTCTGCCACATTTTGCGGTTCAACAGAAGAAAGAAGTGCCAAATAGCTTGAAGCTTCTGCAAGAGTTCTTCTTGTTTGTATACCTGCTTCCTTCTGCCCCA